>JAIOJX010000029.1:91300955-91534728 GCA_022376925.1 Tragulus kanchil | reverse complement strand
GAAGCCCCGGGAAGAGATGTAAGGTTCAAGCAGGCAAGTGGCAAATGAATAACTTTGTTAAAAGCAGTTGTTGGATCCGATGGTCTGGGCTGATACATTTTTCTCTGACTTTTCTGGACTGAGTACCATAGAACTTTGGTGGTACTCAGAGGCTTCAGCCCACGAGGATCCTAAGGATTCATACTTTTTGCTATGCATCCTGTGTTTAATGTTGACAGTGGGAAGAGGGTCATAAGCCATGGGGGTCAGCTGGCTTGTGGAAGGGTAGTCCCTGCTTCTGAGCCTCTCTGGGCTTGACTTTTGCACTCCGCCCGGTCTGCCCCTGTATTTGGGCTTCTCAGGTGTCACTAGTGGTAAAGAATTTGCTTGCCAATACAGGAGATGCAGGAGATGTGGGTTCGATTCCAAGGTCAGGAAGATCCCTGGAGAAGGAAATGGCAACCCACTACAGTATTCTCACCTGGCAAATCCCAGTCCATGGGGTCACCAAGAGTTAGACACGACTTATGAATCAGCTTTGAATCTTGACTGCACACTTAGAAATTACTTAACTTTTCTCTCTCTGCGGCTTCATCTGTAGAATGCAGACCAATGGTTCTTATCTCATAGAATTGCTGTAAGAAGTACAGGAGATAACGCATGTGAGATGCTTAGCACAATGCCAGGCATTTAGTACAAGTTCCTTAATTGTAAGCACTCGAAAAAAGTGAGCCGCAATAGACACAGTCCATGGTCTCAGAGAACACCTAATAGAGTGGGTGGCTGAACTGGAGAGAAGGAGCCGGTTCTACGAAATGAGGGTCCATCCGGAGAGATGGATGAGTCATGGAAGAAGCTGATGCTGGAGGGCTGGAGGGCATTCCTGCCCTGAGGAGGGAGGGGATGGGGGAAAAGAAGCCTCAGGGCCTAGTGGGAGGATCCTGGGAGCTAGGATGTAGTCAGTGCAAGAAGGCTATCAGGCAAGTCTTCCTTGGAGGGCTGAAGACACCCTGGGAGCAGGATCTGGAGCTCAAGGAAGGGTCTGAGAAGTTAGCTGAGGAGGCTGAAGAATGGGGCAAATCAACCAGAGCCAGAGGCCAGGGAAGCATTCCAGAGGATTGGGGAGGGGAGAGGGAAGCCCCGGGAAGAGATGTAAGGTTCAAGCAGGCAAGTGGCAAATGAATAACTTTGTTAAAAGCAGTTGTTGGATCCGATGGTCTGGGCTGATACATTTTTCTCTGACTTTTCTGGACTGAGTACCATAGAACTTTGGTGGTACTCAGAGGCTTCAGCCCACGAGGATCCTAAGGATTCATACTTTTTGCTATGCATCCTGTGTTTAATGTTGACAGTGGGAAGAGGGTCATAAGCCATGGGGGTCAGCTGGCTTGTGGAAGGGTAGTCCCTGCTTCTGAGCCTCTCTGGGCTTGACTTTTGCACTCCGCCCGGTCTGCCCCTGTATTTGGGCTTCTCAGGTGTCACTAGTGGTAAAGAATTTGCTTGCCAATACAGGAGATGCAGGAGATGTGGGTTCGATTCCAAGGTCAGGAAGATCCCTGGAGAAGGAAATGGCAACCCACTACAGTATTCTCACCTGGCAAATCCCAGTCCATGGGGTCACCAAGAGTTAGACACGACTTAGCAACTGAACATCAACAAATTTCTAATTATTTTTTAAATAAAAAATTGACAACAATTGGGACTTCCCTAGTGGTCCAGTGGCTAAGACTTCGTGCTCTCAATGCAGGGGGCCTGGGTTTGATCCCTGGTCAGGAAACCAGATCCCACAAGATCCTGCATGAAGATCTAGCACAGCCAAATAAATAAATTGAATATATTCTTAAAAAACTGACAACAATTGATAGTCCCCATTGATGAGCTTCTCTGTATGTGCCTGTGTGTATTTTCTTTTTTTCTTTTTTTAAATTGGGGTATATAATATTGATCTAAAATATTGTGCTATTTTTTGCTGTATGAACTTCCTTGGTGGCTCAGACAGTAAAGAATCCACCTGCAGTGCAGGACACCTGGGTTCAACCCCTAGGTTGGGAATATCTCCTGGAGAAGGGAATGGCAGCTCACTCCAATATTCTTGCCTGGAGAATCCCGTGGACAGAGGAGTCTGATGGGCTACAGTGCATGGGGTTGCGAAGAGTCAGACATGACTGAGAGACTTTTACTTCACTTCTTCTGAATACATTCTCAGTTCTTGCTTTCTTTTCTCACCTCCTCCGGTTCCTTTTTCATCTCTACTTGCACCAGAGTTTAGTTTGTATTTGTGACTTCTGGTTTCATAAAGGCCAAATGTCTTACATCTTACTGCAGACAAAAAAGTGGATATCTTCCAAAATACTCTTTCCATTATTCTAGGGAATCATTTTTAGGGTTGGAGTTTTTCTGTACACCTGAGGAATGTTCCTATTCTTTTTTACTTCAGACAATTTTTCCAGGTCCCAGGGTTCCATTTTGGATGTTTGATTTCTGTCTTTGTGTGTTTACTCATCCTTGAATGGGCTTATGTATATTCCAACATGACATTTGTAAGTAGTCATTCCTTAGTTTAATAGGTATGAATGCTTCAAAAATTGACATTTATTTATCTTCTGGTGGACAGTGTTCTCAAAACTGAATTACATGTAAAGATTTATCTTCAAAGGGCTTCTGATTTATGAAAAGGTAAGATATGCAACGTAACTATAGTGCAAGGCAGAAAGTCAAGTGGAGGGCCCGGCTAGAGTTCATAATTTCTGCTTGTGGCCTTTTTCTTAGATGATACAAAGTCAACCATGACGCTGAGATCGGAAAGGACTGACACTGTGCACACTTTAATATTGTTCTTAAGTTGCAGCCAGGGGACTTCCCTGGTAATCCAGTGGGTAAGATTCCAAGCTCCCAACACAGGAGCGCTGGGTTTGATTCCTGGTCTGGAAACCAGATCCCACATGCACACTTCAACGAAGATCCCCTGAGTCACAACTAAGATCCAGTACGGTCAAAAAACTTAAATATGTTGCAGCCATTAGGAATTAAAAGCACTGAAGCAATTTCCAATTTATATTACCGTTTTTTTTTTCCTCAATAAGTAGGGAAATGGAGAAGGAGATAGCAACCCACTCCAGTAGTCTTGCCTGAAAAGTCCCATGGGCAGGAGAGTCTGATGGGCTTTAGTCCATGGGGTCACAAAGAGTCGGACACGACTGAACGACTGAGCACACACACAATACTTTTTAGAACACAAAGATTTAAAATATTATTTTAATTTTGACATTAAAAACCCGGACTGTGGGCTTCCCTGGTAGCTCAGTGGTGAAGAGTTTGCCTGCCAAGGCAGGAGACATGGGTCCGATCCCTGATCTGGGAAGATCCCACGCGCTGCAGAGCAACGAAGCCTGCGGACCACAACTATGGAGCCTGGGCTCTAGAGCCACGGAGTCGCAACTACGGAGCCCATGTGCCGCAACTACTGAAGCCTGTGTGCCCTAGAGCCCGAGTTCCATGACAAGAAAAGTCACCTCAACAAGAAGGCTGCTCACCTCAACTAGAGAGTAGCCCCCACTCCCAGCAACTAGAGAAGAGCCTGTGGCAGCAGTGAAAACCCAGAATAGCTTAAACACACACGCGCGCGCACACACACACACAAAACAAATCAGACAGTGACCAATAATAGTTTTAAGCTTAGCTAACTAACATGTGATTAAGACAAACAGAAAAAAGTATGACACTCCAACCCCTAGAGGGGGCGCTCACCTCACAGATCCCTATCTGGATGTATGCTGCAACAGAAGCAGAGAGCCGCTAGGTGGCTCAATCATTTGTAAGTAGAATTAAAGCCCGAAAAAGAAAATGTATACTCAAAGAACAAAGTTGGCAGAACCTTTAACCAAAGCAAAAAACAATAATCTGTAACTATGGCCTCTCATTCAGAACAATTTGGAGTATAAAGCTAAGAGTTAAATTAAAACAAAAACAAAAACAAAACCCCGCAAGACTGCAAAGTATATATGGGTAATCAATTTGTTAAAAAAATGCATATTTTTAAAGACATCAATTATCAACGGGGAGAATGACTCCAAATTTTTCCTCATTTATTGCCATCTAGTTTGCCGGATTTTCCTTTGGACTTTCTCTCTCTCTCTCTCTTGCTTCAACTTTAAGAAAAAAATATTAAATGTGAGCATTTATTAAGTTACTAAAGACGGCTTTCCAATTTCTTGACGTATAGCTGTCATCCTTATTAACATCCCAAGCGAAATAACAAAATTCGTCTGGGCTATTTGGGAAGGAAAACGAAAGCACTGTGCTTATCTAAACTAGGAAATCTAACTCAAAATACAACCAAGGCAAACACCATTCCATTCTGTACCATTTGCCAGGAGATCGAAAGAAACTGTGTCACAAGAATTTCTTCTTCGTTTCACAAAAAACTCGTTACATTTTAAGTGTGAAATGCATTTTAGGTACCTACATTTGCTAAAGATCTCTGGATTTTATTTTTTAAGACGTGATATAACTGAAGAGAATCATTTTCCTTAAAGTACGTAACGAATTGTCACAAAAATAAATGCAGGGAGGTGGGTTCTGTATTATTAAATATTCTGAACTGTCAGCCTGAAATGGACAGTAGAAAAAAAAAATTTTTTTTTCCCTCTCCCCTCTCCCTTAAAAGAGAATCTCAGACCTGTCCCTTCTTAGGATAATACGTAGGATTCGTTTTAATTGTGAAAGAAACAATTTTATTATCGTTGTTGGGAGTCGATAAATAATGATGGCGTTGCGGTCGCCGCACTATTTTTTTTTGCTGAAAGAATAACATATATGTGATTAAGACAAACAGAAAAAAGTATGACACTCCAACCCCTAGAGGGGGCGCTCACCTCACAGATCCCTATCTGGATGTATGCTGCAACAGAAGCAGAGAGCCGCTAGGTGGCTCAATCATTTGTAAGTAGAATTAAAGCCCGAAAAAGAAAATGTATACTCAAAGAACAAAGTTGGCAGAACCTTTAACCAAAGCAAAAAACAATAATCTGTAACTATGGCCTCTCATTCAGAACAATTTGGAGTATAAAGCTAAGAGTTAAATTAAAACAAAAACAAAAACAAAACCCCGCAAGACTGCAAAGTATATATGGGTAATCAATTTGTTAAAAAAATGCATATTTTTAAAGACATCAATTATCAACGGGGAGAATGACTCCAAATTTTTCCTCATTTATTGCCATCTAGTTTGCCGGATTTTCCTTTGGACTTTCTCTCTCTCTCTCTTGCTTCAACTTTAAGAAAAAAATATTAAATGTGAGCATTTATTAAGTTACTAAAGACGGCTTTCCAATTTCTTGACGTATAGCTGTCATCCTTATTAACATCCCAAGCGAAATAACAAAATTCGTCTGGGCTATTTGGGAAGGAAAACGAAAGCACTGTGCTTATCTAAACTAGGAAATCTAACTCAAAATACAACCAAGGCAAACACCATTCCATTCTGTACCATTTGCCAGGAGATCGAAAGAAACTGTGTCACAAGAATTTCTTCTTCGTTTCACAAAAAACTCGTTACATTTTAAGTGTGAAATGCATTTTAGGTACCTACATTTGCTAAAGATCTCTGGATTTTATTTTTTAAGACGTGATATAACTGAAGAGAATCATTTTCCTTAAAGTACGTAACGAATTGTCACAAAAATAAATGCAGGGAGGTGGGTTCTGTATTATTAAATATTCTGAACTGTCAGCCTGAAATGGACAGTAGAAAAAAAAAATTTTTTTTTCCCTCTCCCCTCTCCCTTAAAAGAGAATCTCAGACCTGTCCCTTCTTAGGATAATACGTAGGATTCGTTTTAATTGTGAAAGAAACAATTTTATTATCGTTGTTGGGAGTCGATAAATAATGATGGCGTGGCACGTGCGGTCGCCGCACTATTTTGCTGGTTTTGTTTGTTTTTCCAGGCAAGAGCTGCACTTGAAAACTTGGCAAAGTAGAGGGCAAGTCCTCAGCCGTAATTCGTTGAGACCGGTTTTCGTAAATGAGCGCTTCTAGCATAGTTTAAATTACAGTGGGCTTTAAAATGCTAATTCCAAATCCACTTATTTAAATGTCTTTGAAAACTTTTACCCTTCCGTTTTTCAAGACAACAAATCAGACCAAAAGGCTGCGCAAACCGGACCTAAAAATGAACACCTGTTTTCCCGAATGGCAAAGAATCTATCGTTCTGTTTAGAGACGCGGTTAAGAGAAATGCAAAAACGATTTCAGTCCCTCCCTTCCAAGAACGCCCCAGAAAAAGAGGACGCGCCGAGAAAGCTCCTTAATAACTTTCGCGGAGCTCCCCCAAAGACGTGTAAATCGCGTCTATTATTTTCGACCGGGAGCCTTGACTTGAATCCTGCAAGTCGGTCACACAAGGGCGTAGAGGCTCCAGGTCGAAAGACCCAAGGCGGGACCAGGCAGGCGGCCCGAGCGCCCACCCAAAGTGAACTTACAGACTTTTTAGAAAACAGTAGGACCCTCTCAGAGAGCTCCCCTTTGTTTTGATATTCGTTATTTTACTTCGCGTATTGTGCGGAGCACGCGACGGTGGGACGGGGACCCGTCCGCTCGGACCTCGGCGGTGCCGGCCCCGCACCCGCGGCCCGCGGGGCCGCGCCAGGAGGGGCTGCGGGGCGGGGCGGCGCGGGCAGCGGGGCTGGGCGGGGCGGGGGCGTGGAGGGCCGGGCCCGCGCGCCGCCGCCCAGCCCCGGGACCGGCCCGGGAGGAGCCCGCCGCCGCCGCTTATAAGAAGCCGGCTCGCGCGCTCCGCTCTCCCCGTGCGTCCCCGCCCCTCCGCCTCCTCGCCCGCGACGCCCGCCGCGAGCCGGGGCCGAGGCGGGGCTGCAGGGTGGGGCCCCCCAAAGGGATGCTCTCGCCCGAGCGTAATACGTAGGATTCGTTTTAATTGTGAAAGAAACAATTTTATTATCGTTGTTGGGAGTCGATAAATAATGATGGCGTGGCACGTGCGGTCGCCGCACTATTTTGCTGGTTTTGTTTGTTTTTCCAGGCAAGAGCTGCACTTGAAAACTTGGCAAAGTAGAGGGCAAGTCCTCAGCCGTAATTCGTTGAGACCGGTTTTCGTAAATGAGCGCTTCTAGCATAGTTTAAATTACAGTGGGCTTTAAAATGCTAATTCCAAATCCACTTATTTAAATGTCTTTGAAAACTTTTACCCTTCCGTTTTTCAAGACAACAAATCAGACCAAAAGGCTGCGCAAACCGGACCTAAAAATGAACACCTGTTTTCCCGAATGGCAAAGAATCTATCGTTCTGTTTAGAGACGCGGTTAAGAGAAATGCAAAAACGATTTCAGTCCCTCCCTTCCAAGAACGCCCCAGAAAAAGAGGACGCGCCGAGAAAGCTCCTTAATAACTTTCGCGGAGCTCCCCCAAAGACGTGTAAATCGCGTCTATTATTTTCGACCGGGAGCCTTGACTTGAATCCTGCAAGTCGGTCACACAAGGGCGTAGAGGCTCCAGGTCGAAAGACCCAAGGCGGGACCAGGCAGGCGGCCCGAGCGCCCACCCAAAGTGAACTTACAGACTTTTTAGAAAACAGTAGGACCCTCTCAGAGAGCTCCCCTTTGTTTTGATATTCGTTATTTTACTTCGCGTATTGTGCGGAGCACGCGACGGTGGGACGGGGACCCGTCCGCTCGGACCTCGGCGGTGCCGGCCCCGCACCCGCGGCCCGCGGGGCCGCGCCAGGAGGGGCTGCGGGGCGGGGCGGCGCGGGCAGCGGGGCTGGGCGGGGCGGGGGCGTGGAGGGCCGGGCCCGCGCGCCGCCGCCCAGCCCCGGGACCGGCCCGGGAGGAGCCCGCCGCCGCCGCTTATAAGAAGCCGGCTCGCGCGCTCCGCTCTCCCCGTGCGTCCCCGCCCCTCCGCCTCCTCGCCCGCGACGCCCGCCGCGAGCCGGGGCCGAGGCGGGGCTGCAGGGTGGGGCCCCCCAAAGGGATGCTCTCGCCCGAGCGGCGAGCTCAGCCCCGCTCGCCCCTCGCCGCCGCCGCCGCGCCGCACCCGCCGCCGGCCGCCGACATGGCTCTCTACTGCGGGGACAACTTCGGGATGTACGCGCAGCCCGGCCTGCCCGCGGCCGCCGCCGCCGCCCCGGGCGCGCCCCCGGCCGCCCGCGCGACCTACGGGCTGAGCGATTACGCCGCGCCGCCGGCCGCCGCCGCCAACCCCTACCTGTGGCTCAACGGGCCGGCCGTGGGCGCGCCCCCCGCCGCCGCCGCCGCCGCCGCCGCGTACCTGGGCGCCCCGCCGCCGCCGCCGCCGCCGCCCGGGGGCGCGCCCGGGCCCTTCCTGCAGCCGCCGCCCGCCGCCGGCACCTTTGGCTGCGCTCAGCGGCCCTTCCCGCAGCCGGCGCCCGCCGCGCCCGCCTCGCCCGCCGGGCCCGCGGCGCCCGGGGAGCTGGGCTGGCTGTCGATGGCCAGCCGCGAGGACCTGATGAAGATGGTGCGGCCGCCCTACTCGTACTCGGCGCTCATCGCCATGGCCATCCAGAGCGCGCCCGAGCGCAAGCTCACGCTCAGCCACATCTACCAGTTCGTGGCCGACAGCTTCCCCTTCTACCAGCGCAGCAAGGCCGGCTGGCAGAACTCCATCCGCCACAACCTGTCGCTCAACGACTGCTTCAAGAAGGTGCCCCGCGACGAGGACGACCCAGGTGAGGGCGGACGGACAGGTGCTTCCGGCCGGTCCCTTTCCCGGCCCCCCAGGTCACTCGCGCACAGAGGCAGGCCAGGTAGGGATGAGGATGCAAAGCCCGAATCTTAGAGCAGAAATCCACTGCTGAGTGGTGTTCCTCAGGCGGTTGGATGGGCGAGGGTCGAGTTACAGGTAAATAGATTAGGAAGATCCCGGTGGGCGCTCCGGTAAGAGGATGGCTGTAAAGAGATTCCGGTGAGCGGGGAATCCCATCGAATTTCACGGTAGAGGTGGCAGAGACCGGGAGTTGGAACCAGGTGTGCGTAGATGCTTTGCCCGGGCTCGCGCTCCGCTCTCCCGTGCGTCCCCGCCCCTCCGCCTCCTCGCCCGCGACGCCCGCCGCGAGCCGGGGCCGAGGCGGGGCTGCAGGTGGGGCCCCAAAGGATGCTCGCCCGAGCGGCGAGCTCAGCCCCGCTCGCCCCTCGCCGCCGCCGCCGCGCCGCACCCGCCGCCGGCCGCCGACATGGCTCTCTACTGCGGGGACAACTTCGGGATGTACGCGCAGCCCGGCCTGCCCGCGGCCGCCGCCGCCGCCCCGGGCGCGCCCCCGGCGGGCCGCGCGACCTACGGGCGGCGCGCTTACGCCGCGCCGCCGGCCGCCGCCGCCAACCCCTACCTGTGGCTCAACGGGCCGGCCGTGGGCGCCCCCGCCGCCGCCGCCGCCGCCGCCGCGTACCTGGGCGCCCCGCCGCCGCCGCCGCCGCCGCCCGGGGGCGCGCCCGGGCCCTTCCTGCAGCCGCCGCCCGCCGCCGGCACCTTTGGCTGCGCTCAGCGGCCCTTCCCGCAGCCGGCGCCCGCCGCGCCCGCCTCGCCCGCCGGGCCCGCGGCGCCCGGGGAGCTGGGCTGGCTGTCGATGGCCAGCCGCGAGGACCTGATGAAGATGGTGCGGCCGCCCTACTCGTACTCGGCGCTCATCGCCATGGCCATCCAGAGCGCGCCCGAGCGCAAGCTCACGCTCAGCCACATCTACCAGTTCGTGGCCGACAGCTTCCCCTTCTACCAGCGCAGCAAGGCCGGCTGGCAGAACTCCATCCGCCACAACCTGTCGCTCAACGACTGCTTCAAGAAGGTGCCCCGCGACGAGGACGACCCAGGTGAGGGCGGACGGACAGGTGCTTCCCGGCCGGTCCCTTTCCCGGCCCCCCAGGTCACTCGCGCACAGAGGCAGGCCAGGTAGGGATGAGGATGCAAAGCCCGAATCTTAGAGCAGAAATCCACTGCTGAGTGGTGTTCCTCAGGCGGTTGGATGGGCGAGGGTCGAGTTACAGGTAAATAGATTAGGAAGATCCCGGTGGGCGCTCCGGTAAGAGGATGGCTGTAAAGAGATTCCGGTGAGCGGGGAATCCCATCGAATTTCACGGTAGAGGTGGCAGAGACCGGGAGTTGGAACCAGGTGTGCGTAGATGCTTTGCCCCGGAGACTCTGCCCTTCGCGGGACAAGGGCTGTGCCTATCTGGAGAGGCAGTTCGAGGCTGGTGCCACCTCGGGCATCACCAGACGGGCGTCGAGGGATCCGGGAACTTGAGCTGGATCGGTCGGGGAGGATGGCGGTTTGGGAACGAGCCATGACTGTTTTGAAATGTAAAACTGAAAACCCCACCTGTGCCTCGTTTGGATCTAAAACCCCCGGCGGATGAGGAGGGCTGGGTGACAGTGGCTTGTTAGTGGTTTCCCGCTTAGCTGATGAGAGCTTAAAACGAAGAGAAACAAACTCCTTCTGGAGGTTTTCAGAAGGAGCTCAGGACTCAGGGGAGTGGGGTGAGAATCTGATAGGAAAAAGGAGCACGGCTGGGGCTCCCACACTCAGGAGTGTAATGCCTGATGATCTGAGATGGATCTGATGTAATAACAACAGAAATAAAGTATCCCATAAATGTAGTGTGTGTAGAATCCCCACAAACCATCCCTCAACCCTCCTTCGATGGAAGAGTTGTCTTGAGTAAAGCCAGTCCCCGGTGCGGAAGAGGCTGGGGACCAGTGCTCGACAGAGGTCAGGATTCTGTAAATTCTGTAGAATGCTCTGGAGTAGTTGTACTTAAAGTCGTGCCGGAGCAATGCTTTCCAACGGAAACATGGCAAAACCGCACGTGCCTGTAAGTTGTCTAGTAGCCACATGAGAAAAGGTCAAAAGCTGGTGAGGATTATTTTTTACAGTAACCCATGTGAGATACTGTATAGAACTCATCGGCCGACAGCTTCCCTTCTACCAGCGCAGCAAGGCCGGCGGGTCCCCCCCTCCAACGACTGCTTCAAGAAGGTGCCCGCGACGAGGACGACCCAGGTGAGGGCGGACGGACAGGTGCTTCCGGCCGGTCCTTTCCCGGCCCCCCAGGTCACTCGCGCACAGAGGCAGGCCAGGTAGGGATGAGGATGCAAAGCCCGAATCTTAGAGCAGAAATCCACTGCTGAGTGGTGTTCCTCAGGCGGTTGGATGGGCGAGGGTCGAGTTACAGGTAAATAGATTAGGAAGATCCCGGTGGGCGCTCCGGTAAGAGGATGGCTGTAAAGAGATTCCGGTGAGCGGGGAATCCCATCGAATTTCACGGTAGAGGTGGCAGAGACCGGGAGTTGGAACCAGGTGTGCGTAGATGCTTTCCCCCGGAGCCTCTGCCCTTCGCGGGACAAGGGCTGTGCCTATCTGGAGAGGCAGTTCGAGGCTGGTGCCACCTCGGGCATCACCAGACGGGCGTCGAGGGATCCGGGAACTTGAGCTGGATCGGTCGGGGAGGATGGCGGTTTGGGAACGAGCCATGACTGTTTTGAAATGTAAAACTGAAAACCCCACCTGTGCCTCGTTTGGATCTAAAACCCCCGGCGGATGAGGAGGGCTGGGTGACAGTGGCTTGTTAGTGGTTTCCCGCTTAGCTGATGAGAGCTTAAAACGAAGAGAAACAAACTCCTTCTGGAGGTTTTCAGAAGGAGCTCAGGACTCAGGGGAGTGGGGTGAGAATCTGATAGGAAAAAGGAGCACGGCTGGGGCTCCCACACTCAGGAGTGTAATGCCTGATGATCTGAGATGGATCTGATGTAATAACAACAGAAATAAAGTATCCCATAAATGTAGTGTGTGTAGAATCCCCACAAACCATCCCTCAACCCTCCTTCGATGGAAGAGTTGTCTTGAGTAAAGCCAGTCCCCGGTGCGGAAGAGGCTGGGGACCAGTGCTCGACAGAGGTCAGGATTCTGTAAATTCTGTAGAATGCTCTGGAGTAGTTGTACTTAAAGTCGTGCCGGAGCAATGCTTTCCAACGGAAACATGGCACAAACCGCACGTGCCTGTAAGTTGTCTAGTAGCCACATGAGAAAAGGTCAAAAGCTGGTGAGGATTATTTTTTACAGTAACCCAAAATGTCAGGTCAGCATAAGCACATGTAATAAATTATCTGTAGCTACATGACATCGTTCTTTTGGTACTAAGTCTTCAGAATCCTGTATATGCTTTTCATACCACACTTCCTTGGGACGGGCCACTTCTCAGGTGCCCAGTAGCCTTGCGGGGCTAGTCGTTACTGTAGTGGACAAGGTATGCTGTTCCACCAGGTGCACCTGCTCGATAGGGCCTCCAAATCACCTGAGATGATCGTGTCAATTGTCACGTATATTCCTGGACTTTCTAAACAGGTCAAGGATCTAGTTCTAGCCAGTGACTTGTCAAAGCTCTTGGTAGCATGGTGGCACAGTATAAGTATCTTGAGAGGTGTAGGTATTGCTGTTTAGATGGTTAGTTATGTGAGTAAGTTTTTGTTCTGCATCTACTTGCAGACAATGTGTTGGGGAAAGTAGTGGATATGGGCGAGTGAGGGTTAGTGCCCTTAAGAATGCTTGGGTGGTGCCTAAATCCTGGTCCTCCCGCTCGGCTTCCCAGGTGGCACGGTGGTCAGAGAATCTGCCTACCAATGCAGGAGACCTGGGTTCCCTCCCTGGGTCAGGAAGAGCCCCTGGAGAAGGAAATGGCAACCTACTCCAGGATTCTTGCTTGGGAAATCCCACGGACAGAGGAACCTGGCAGGCTACCATCCGTGGGATCACCAAGAGTCAGATAGGACTGAGCAACTGAGCCTGCCCTGTTGCTCACTGGGAAGACAGCGGGTGGCTAACCCATCTGCACCTCGGTTTCCCCATCTGAAAAATGGAGGCGATGATATTGCCTGTCTCCAGAGAGTCATGAAGAGTAATTAGAGTTATCGATGCTGAGAACTCATTACAAGATAAGTGCTTTACGGTATTTTGCAAATGCCAAAGATTCTTTTGACCAGAAGTGACAAGAGCTGTTGGGCGATAAAAATCCTCAAAGATGACAGATCTTTTTTACTTCCACTGTGCTGGATAGCGAGGGAATTGTTTCTAAGCAGAAGACTATCCTTGCGTGCATTGAATGGGGCCCTGATCTCTGAGATTGGCCAGATGGAGGAAAAGCTTGGAAAACAGGCAAGGGTACCTCCTGCCCGGGGCGAGGAACGGGTGTGGAGTTTCCTTGTCCTTCCAAAGAGTTGCCATCCGAGGTGTGTTTAAGACAGTTGATTGCCCAGTGCTAACCCATTTCTGTTTGGGTATTGGAGGTTGCCTTTCTCCAGTGGAGTATTTTTTTCGGGGCAAGTGTTATATTCTTGCAGCAAATGATAATGATAATAGGTACCTTTTTCTTTTCACTGCTTACTCTGTGTGACTGCTTTGCGGAGATCTATCGTTTACCCCTCACGGCCAACCTGTGAGGTGAGTACTCTTCTTATCCCTATTTTTATGGATAAATGGACGCTCAAATTCAAAAGGACGAATTTAAACAACAGTGGATTGAGCATCTCTGTGGCATTTCATGAGAGGCCGCTTCCTTCCTCTCAGACTTGAAGCTGGGTGCCTGAGCGTGTGGGGCTTCCCTGGTGGCTCAGTGGTAAAGAATCCGCCTGCCAGTGCAGGCAAGTTCAGTCCCTGGGTCGAAGGAAATGGCAACCCGCTCCAGTCTTCTTGCCTGGGAAACTCCATGGACAGAGGAGCCTGGTGGGCTATAGTCCATGAGGTCCCAAAAGAATCGGACAGTGACCACCCGTGTCCTCCACTAACCCAGTTTTCTCGTCTCCTGCAGGAAAAGGTAATTACTGGACCCTGGATCCAAACTGTGAGAAAATGTTTGACAATGGGAACTTCCGTCGGAAGCGAAAACGCCGCTCGGAAGCCAGCAGCACCCCCTCGGTGGCCGTGGGGACCTCAAAATCAGAAGAAGGGCTCTCCCCGGGCCTGGGGTCTGGAGTGGGTGGGAAGCCAGAAGGAGACAGCACCCCAGCGTCGCTGAGGGCCTCCCAGTCCCCGGAGCCTCTTGAGGACACCAAGAGCAGCACCTCCTCCCCGGGAGGGGCCGTGCTCTCCTCCACCCCTTGCCTGAACAGCTTCTTCAACAGCCTCAGCACCCTAAGCGTCAACAGCAGTGGGAGCACACAGCGCACGCTCCCTGGCGGCCGCCCTCTAGGGATCCAGGGGGCCCAGGTGCCCTCGGGCACGTTCCCCTCCAGCTCCATCCCCGAAGCCTCACCAGACACCTTGCAGCTGAGCCACAGCTCCAGCAGCAGCAGCAACAACCAGAGGTCTTCATACTACAGCCCCTTCCCCGCCAGCACCAGCGGGGCCCCAAACAGCCCCTTCGGCAGCCCGTTCTACAACTTCAGCATGGTTAACAGCCTCATCTACCCCCGGGAAGGCTCTGAGGTATAGAGCTCCACTTCCCAGACTTGACTGTGCACACCTGAGATCTCTGGAAAATGCAGATCCTAGGCAGTAGGGGGCCCAGGCCAGGAACTGAGACTCAGCATTATCTCCCAAAGTTCCCTGCTGAGATCCACGGACCACGCTCTGATGCAGTAGATAATTCTGTCCAGCTTTCTCTGGATCAAGGGCCTCCCTGGAGAGAAATCCAGGTCCCTCTGCTCTGGAAGCCTTCCTGTGGGCCCTGTAAGGGCAGGGACCATGTCCGTCTGTTCATCACTTTGTATCCGGTCACAAGCTCAAATGGGCACAGTCATCAGCTACAAAAACAAGTGAATGAAGTTATTGGGTTGGAAAAAGGTAACAGTTGGCACTGGAAGCAGCTGTTGGGAGTGGTTGGGACCAACCAGTGGCAGGCTGCTGTGAGCGCCTGCTCTTCTCCTGCCTGGCAGCATTCTGATTTTTCTAGAGAAGTCAGAGACCTGAATTTTTCTAGGAAACCTCCATTTGTCTTCTTGGTGGCTCATGAATGTTTTTCAAATACTGTTCTAGGAAGTGCCGCTGATCCCTGAGCTCTGTCCCCAGCTCACCAATGACCCCTACTTATGCTTCGTGTCGAGTACATGGCCAATATTAATAGCAATAGAACTGCCTGGACACGCCTCTGTGTACCAGGCACTGTTCTAGCCGCTTAACATCTACGAGCTCATTTAATCCTGACAACAACCTTGGGACAGAGGTATCGGAACTCCCCCCTCATTTTCTTACGGTGCCAGGTTGTCAGGTAGCTTACCCACGTCCACACGGATAGGAAGTTGTGGAGCCTGGCTCTAGGATTTTTTTTTTTTTTGACTTTTGGTTTTGTGTGTGTGTGTTTGGTTTTTGTGGGTTTTTTTGAGCTGCACCGTGTGGCTTGTGGGACCTCAGTTCTCTGATCAGGGATTGAACCTGGAGTACAGCACCAAATCCTAACCACGAGACCACCTGGAAGCTCCCAGGGTCCGGGTCTAAGGTGGTCTGGATCCAGGGTCTGTGTTTATATCCGTTATGTTCTAGTCCCTGGAAAACAAAGGCGCCGTCATGCCTAAGCAGACGTGGTGTCTGAAGACTGGGCATGAGCTAGGTTTCATCTGACCAAAGATTGTGGCTGAAATCAGCGTCCCTTGAGACGTCCTTCCGAGCAACAAGGATGATGCCAGCTCCTCTGCTGCCATATTTCTGAGGTCTTAGGTGACCGTCCTAGTTTATTGGCATCCTGTCCTTTTTACCGTGTGCTCTGGGGGTTTCATCTTTGAAACAAAAGTTTTAGACTTTTGTAAAAAATAGTTTTTAAATGGAATTTTTATATGGAATTTTTATAAGCTTTTAAAAGAAAACGTGTGTGGTCAAGAAAATTTTAGTGTCCTGTATTTTAACACTCTCTTTTACTTTTCAAATGTCATTTAAAGAGTTTTTATGGTCACTCTCCTGGTGCCCAATAGAATGCTTGTACGTGGCAGACATTCAGCCACTGTTTGAATGTGTCTAAAAAATGTTCATTAACATGCATATGGTTGGTGATTTTATTGGAATAGTGATGCATTAAGATGAAGTTAATGTCCTATGAATTGTCTTTGTACCATATTATTTGGTCTTTGGATGGATGCATTGCTGGTTTTTAATTTTTTTTGAAAAAGAAACACAAATTCATGGTTAAAAATTGCTCATTTTTCTTATGTATTCTAATTTGAGACTCACAGCATTACTGTTAAGTTGGAATTTTGAAATTATACATACAGAAAATTATTTTTTTTTTAAATAATCTATTGAGGTATAAATGACATTACCATTCCTTTTTAAATATACAGGAAGACAACCAAAGAGATTACCTGCCTTCACAGTGTATATAAAAATGACTTTCTAGGGATATTTTTCTATGTGAATAATTGTATGAACTTTTATAAATATTGTTTCTAACAATTCTATATTTGTAAATTAATTTATAATGTGAACTGGGACAAAAAAATTTTTTTTTTTCCTTCAAGAAAGCAGACTGCATGCTGGAAATCACGTGAAATAAATTTTGAGTGGGATGACTTCTGGCTCCTTTTTGGACATTATTCTTTTCCTGTCTTTAACTTCCTTCTCCTAAAGGAACAGAGCTAAAGCAGCACGGCGCAGAAACTGCTGCGGGGAATTTTGTGTGTTACGAGAGCAAGCAATTGGTTTGCTTTTTTTTTTTTTTAACTTTAATTTTTTTTAGCACCCAGATCATTTTGTTTTGGGGTGTAACCAGTGAACAGTGCTGTGATAGCTTCAGGTGAACAGTGAAGAGTCATATATCCATTCTCCCCTAAACCCAATTTCTTTTTGTTTGTTTACTGCCACACATCCAATTTCTTTTACTGGACTTGTCCTGCCTACCCACGTCCTAACAGGTTGGAATAAAACTGTTGTGCAGGGTTTCAAGATGTGAACATCTTACTTTCAGCAGAATAATGTGTCTGTCATTTAGATGAAACAGTTCCGGTACACTGGACAGTTTCTGTTCCAGGAAGGAAAATGGTGGGTGTGACCTCACCAGCCGGCAACACTCCTCTGGCGGAGCCCAGCGCAGAGCTGGCTTTTGGGGCTGTGGTTCTCAGGGGGGGATTACAGGCAGCCTGTTGTCTCCAAGCAAGTAGCTAGGAAACTTGAACTTGGCCCAACTGGAAGAAACCTGAAAGATTAAGGTTTCTAGCCTAGGGTTTCTCCACGTCAGCACTGTAGGTAGTTGGTGCCTGGTAACCCATTGTAGAGGTTGCCCTGCGCACCCCAGAATATTTAGTAGCGTCCCTGGTCTCTGCAGAAGGACATGGCAACCATGCCAGTATTCTTGCCTGGAGAATCCCAAGGACAGAGGAGCCTGGTGGGCTACAGTCCACGGGGTCTCAAAGAGTCAGACACGACCTAGCACCTAACACACACTGGTCTCCAGGTTGGAAGCACTCCCCCTCCTTCCCCACCACTTGCTGCCCCAACCCCTCTTCCCACCCACCCCAACCCCCAGGCCCTGAGCATGTGTGACACCCCCAAAGTACCTCCAGATACTGACAAATGTCCCCTGGTTGGGGGGGGAGGGCAAAATTAGACCTGATTGAGAGCCACTGATCTAGATCAGCACCCACAATTTGCCCATAAGGAGAAGAAGCCCCTTTGCACCCCTAGGCTCTCAGGCTAATACTGGGACCCTGCATGAATTAGGACTTTGGTACAGGACAGTTTCCATCCTATGAAATGGCTCTTTATTTTAAAACTTTTTATTTTGTATTGGGGTGTAGCTGATGAACATGGTGTGATAGTTTTGGGTGAACAGTGAAGGGGCTCAGCCACACAGTCATGTATCCATTCACCACTGTATTTAAATTGAATAACCAACCAGGACCTCCTCTATAGCACATGGAACTCTGCTCAGTGTTATGTGGCAGCCTGGATGGGAGGGGAGTTTGCGTGAGAATGACTTTTCTTTTAAATGAGTTGTGAGCCGGATCTGCCCAGTGACTGAGGCATTTCTCAGGACTAAGGCTTATTGTGGAGGTAGACCACTGGAGGTAGACCTCTGCCATATTTTAGCTGCTTACTACAGAAATGCTTATGGTAGCCTCCTGCTTGACATCTAATTATGCCTAGTAATAGAGACCTAGACTGGGAATGATTCTGACCAAACAACAGTAAACTATCTAGGGTATTAATTCAAGAGGCATTGCGGGAGGGAGAACAGGCTCAAGGATTTCTGGAAAAAGACACATTAGAAGGACGTGGTTCACCTGTATCTGGAAGCCTCTAGATCTGGGTGTTTGATAGTTACAGAATGGCAGAATGATGGCATTTATGAGAACAAGGCAAAGAGAAGAATCCTCTGCTCAATCTCCCAAATAACCACAAGGAGCAGTGGGTGGCTCAATCCCTGCGCCCGGGGCCGGAGAAGCTGTGCTGGGGGCCAGACTCCATCAGGGAACTGCCTCCCGCTGGGCCTGGGATTAAACGGAAAGAGATGAAGCTGCCTCCGACTGGGATGTTTCCAGGTCAGAGTCTGTACCAGAACTTCTGTTGGCGCCAATTCCCTGCATCAGTGATATTTTCTGCCTGGGAACCGGGTCAGAATTCTGGACCTGAGCTAGACTGCGCTTTTCGGGACAGCACAAAGGAAGAGGCGTCCCTCTCCCTCGCACCCCCTCCCCCCGTGTAGTTAAGCCCCCTTCTTTCTCTGGGGTTCTCACAGAGATGAGAGCCTGGCGTCCAATTTGCCCATAAGGAGAAGAAGCCCCTTTGCACCCCTAGGCTCTCAGGCTAATACTGGGACCCTGCATGAATTAGGACTTTGGTACAGGACAGTTTCCATCCTATGAAATGGCTCTTTATTTTAAAACTTTTTATTTTGTATTGGGGTGTAGCTGATGAACATGGTGTGATAGTTTTGGGTGAACAGTGAAGGGGCTCAGCCACACAGTCATGTATCCATTCACCACTGTATTTAAATTGAATAACCAACCAGGACCTCCTCTATAGCACATGGAACTCTGCTCAGTGTTATGTGGCAGCCTGGATGGGAGGGGAGTTTGCGTGAGAATGACTTTTCTTTTAAATGAGTTGTGAGCCGGATCTGCCCAGTGACTGAGGCATTTCTCAGGACTAAGGCTTATTGTGGAGGTAGACCACTGGAGGTAGACCTCTGCCATATTTTAGCTGCTTACTACAGAAATGCTTATGGTAGCCTCCTGCTTGACATCTAATTATGCCTAGTAATAGAGACCTAGACTGGGAATGATTCTGACCAAACAACAGTAAACTATCTAGGGTATTAATTCAATAGGGATTGCTGTAGGGAGAACAGGCTCAAGGATTTCGCGGAAAAAAAGACACATTAGAAGGACGTGGTTCACCTGTATCTGGAAGCCTCTAGATCTGGGTGTTTGATAGTTACAGAATGGCAGAATGATGGCATTTATGAGAACAAGGCAAAGAGAAGAATCCTCTGCTCAATCTCCCAAATAACCACAAGGAGCAGTGGGTGGCTCAATCCCTGCGCCCGGGGCCGGAGAAGCTGTGCTGGGGGCCAGACTCCATCAGGGAACTGCCTCCCGCTGGGCCTGGGATTAAACGGAAAGAGATGAAGCTGCCTCCGACTGGGATGTTTCCAGGTCAGAGTCTGTACCAGAACTTCTGTTGGCGCCAATTCCCTGCATCAGTGATATTTTCTGCCTGGGAACCGGGTCAGAATTCTGGACCTGAGCTAGACTGCGCTTTTCGGGACAGCACAAAGGAAGAGGCGTCCCTCTCCCTCACACCCCCTCCCCCCGTGTAGTTAAGCCCCCTTCTTTCTCTGGGGGTTCTCACAGAGATGAGAGCCTGGCGTCCAGTTGCAGCCCCGGCTGAGGACCTTTGGGCACACGTCTAACTCAAATGCAGCTACGTTTCAGATTTCTGGGCTTCCCTGGTGGCTCAAACGGTAAAGAATCTGCCTGCTATACAGGAGATCTGGGTTCCATCCCTGGGTCAGGAAGATCCCCTGGAGAAGGGCATGGCCACCCACTGCAGTATTCTTGCCTGGAGAATTCTGTGGCCAGAGGAGCCTCGCAGGTTCTGTAAAGGACTTCTATAAACACACTAGAGTTCCAAAGAGCCAGATGCGACTGAGTGACAGACACGTTCTGCCTTCTAGGACCTAGTGTATCTTTTAGAATAAGACAGGGGCAAAGGAGAGTTTGAAAAACTAATAAGCAGGTTTCAGGTTTCCTTCTTGATACGTTTAGATCCTTCATCTCATTCTCGAGCTTACAGGAAAAAGACAGCCAGGGAGCCCAGAGGCTTGGATAACTTCATGCCTTTGCCCCCAACCCTTCCCCCAGCTCCCCTGCACGCTCAGGGTAAAAGGGGCCGAGTTTTGGCCCCCAAGGAAGAAGGACCATAAACGACCATCAGAGGACTCTCCTGCACTGTGCCTCTCTGCCTCCCTGAAGATTTCTAAAACTTGGAAAGAGTCTAAAGCTTCAAGATCTGTTTTTCTTCTTGAGTTGCTTTAGTAGCTAAAACCTTGAGGTTTTTAATGGAAAAGAAACCCACACTTGTTTCCTGAGGCAGGGATTTGCTGGTTTCTGGAGTAGAGACCCCGGGGGGCCTGTGGCCTTGCCTTTTGTCATGGAAAGCACTCATCTGGGCTCGTGGCTGGGCGGCTGGCACCGCTGAAGGAAGAAGGAATTTCCTGTCAAGTTTGAAAACAAAAAAAGGTCAGAAAAGACCTGATACCTGTGGAATTCCTTCCAGCCTTTCTATTCATGATGTCTGGGGATCATCATCAGACCCCTGGGAGTCCTGGAAGACAGTTCTTTATCATTCAAAAAAAGATGAACATTACAATAATAATAACTCGGTTATTGTGTGTCCAGGCGCAATCCTAAAATAGATAGATAGATAGATAGATAGATATGCTGTGTGCTAAATCTCTTCAGTCATGTCTGACTCTTTGCAACCCCATGGACTGTAGCCCACCAGGCTCCTCTGTACTGTAGCTTACCAGGCCTGTATACTCCATGGACTGTAGCCCACCAGGTTCCCTTTCCTTCTCCAGGAAATACATATCTATAAATAAATATATAGGCTTCCCAGGTAGCCCTAGTGGTAAAGAACCCACCTGCCAATGCAGGCGATGTAAAAGACGAATTTTATCCCTGGGTTGGGAAGATCCCCTGGAGGAGGGCACAGCAACCCATCCAGTATTCTTGCCTGGAAAATCTCATGGACAGAGAAGCCTGGTGGGCTACAATCCATGGGGTAGCAAAGAGTCAGACAGGACTAACTGACTGAGCACGTATGTAAGAATGGGTTGCCATTTCCAACTATATAAATATGTATATATATATATATAGTGTGTGTGTATATATATTTTATATGCAATTTAAGATAGCAGCTCTATGAAGCAGATACTGTCATTTCACTAACAAGAATACTGAGACACAAGAAATTTGTATACCTGAGCCAAGGTCGAAAATCTAATCTAAGCTGTCGCTGCAGGTTGAACTAAGATCCAAAATCAGACTATCTGATGTCACACCCTACCTGCCTTTAATCTATAATACTATAACACCTCTTCATTTTGAAGAGAAGAAACAGAGAGGTTAAGTGACTTGCGCAAGGTCACACCGCTTGCTGGCTGCAGATGTGGGCTTTGAAGCTAGGTGCCTGCCCTGGCACCCACACATTTCTTCTCTTTGGATGCCTCACTTGTCAGCTCCCTGAGGCTGGTTTTTGTGTCTGAGGCTCCTCTTCAGGGACACAGGAAGGTAAGCGATGAGAAGTCGCTTTTACTTGTGATGTCCTTCCTTATAGGATCAACTGGCAGCCGGATCAGAGGCCCAGATCTCAGGTTTTGAAACTGCCAAGGGAAGCTAGATGCTGGAGATGCTGATTTGGGATCTTGAAAATAAATTTGGAAATTTACCCACCGACTGGGCAAATCCCTTTGGGTATCAGGCCATGTGCGGGTTCTTAAAGATACTAAGATGACAGGACCCACTCAGATCCTTAGCAAGCATGGTAGGGCCCGGGAGCAGCTGCCCACAGGTTAGGGAGGATCAACCAATCCACCCTAAAGGAAATCAACCCTCAATAAGTCCTGGAAGGACTGATGCTGACGCTGAAGCTCCAATACTTTGGCCACCTGATGCAAAGAGCTGACTCACTGGAAAAAACCCTGATGCCTGGAAAGATTGAGGGCAAGAGGAGAAGGGGCGACAGAGGAGATGTTTGGGTAACATCACCAACTCATTGGCCATGAGTCTGAGCAAACTCCAGGAGACACAGAGGCACCTGACGGGCTGCAGTCCATGGGGTCGCAGAGTCGGACACGACCTAGCGACGGAACAACAGCAACAAGGGAGGACCCACAGGGTGGGACGGAGCTTCCCCACCAGCTGCCAGGCTCCGGTGAGGGAGACGGAATGGCTTTGCCTCCTGGAAGAGCAGCGGGCAGTTTCCCCGTGCCGGGTTGCGAGGCTGCAGCTCCAGGGTGGCTCCTTCACCCTTCCCTCTCCTATGCTCTTCTGGGAGGAGAGACAATTCCAGGGTCTCGCTGAAAGCCAGGGTGGTTCTCGACTGACAGGAGAAACAGAGGCAGCCGCCGCTAAGCAGAGCTCTCCTCAAGGCCTCAAGGAGAGTCCGTTCCCCCAGGCCCTGGCCCTCCCAGCCTTGGGAGTGTTCCCACCACGCCCACGTCAGCATCAGGACTCTCTGCCCCAATCCCCCGGCCCTTCAATGGAGGTTCGAAGCCACAAGCATGTTGGGGTTTCCTCCTCAGTCTGTTGTTCAGTCGCTAAGTCCTGTCCAACTCTTGGCAGCCCCGGGACTGCAGCATGCCAGGCTTCTCTGTCTTTCACTGTCTCCCGGAGTTTGCTCACATTCACGTCTGTAGAGTCCCCAGTTTACTCTCTTACAATGCATTGAGCAAACCACAAGGCAGATGCCTCTGCTCCAGCCTGGGATCAGCAAGTCAGGTGTTAATAAGCTTGAGGACTTCTTCCCTCTCAGCCGCAAAATGATGCCAAGGCACCTCATCACATCACTACTCACCTTCAGCTCCCCAGTTACTGGACCCACTCAGATCCTTAGCAAGCATGGTAGGGCCCGGGAGCAGCTGCCCACAGGTTAGGGAGGATCAACCAATCCACCCTAAAGGAAATCAACCCTCAATAAGTCCTGGAAGGACTGATGCTGACGCTGAAGCTCCAATACTTTGGCCACCTGATGCAAAGAGCTGACTCACTGGAAAAAACCCTGATGCCTGGAAAGATTGAGGGCAAGAGGAGAAGGGGCGACAGAGGAGATGTTTGGGTAACATCACCAACTCATTGGCCATGAGTCTGAGCAAACTCCAGGAGACACAGAGGCACCTGACGGGCTGCAGTCCATGGGGTCGCAGAGTCGGACACGACCTAGCGACGGAACAACAGCAACAAGGGAGGACCCACAGGGTGGGACGGAGCTTCCCCACCAGCTGCCAGGCTCCGGTGAGGGAGACGGAATGGCTTTGCCTCCTGGAAGAGCAGCGGGCAGTTTCCCCGTGCCGGGTTGCGAGGCTGCAGCTCCAGGGTGGCTCCTTCACCCTTCCCTCTCCTATGCTCTTCTGGGAGGAGAGACAATTCCAGGGTCTCGCTGAAAGCCAGGGTGGTTCTCGACTGACAGGAGAAACAGAGGCAGCCGCCGCTAAGCAGAGCTCTCCTCAAGGCCTCAAGGAGAGTCCGTTCCCCCAGGCCCTGGCCCTCCCAGCCTTGGGAGTGTTCCCACCACGCCCACGTCAGCATCAGGACTCTCTGCCCCAATCCCCCGGCCCTTCAATGGAGGTTCGAAGCCACAAGCATGTTGGGGTTTCCTCCTCAGTCTGTTGTTCAGTCGCTAAGTCCTGTCCAACTCTTGGCAGCCCCGGGACTGCAGCATGCCAGGCTTCTCTGTCTTTCACTGTCTCCCGGAGTTTGCTCACATTCACGTCTGTAGAGTCCCCAGTTTACTCTCTTACAATGCATTGAGCAAACCACAAGGCAGATGCCTCTGCTCCAGCCTGGGATCAGCAAGTCAGGTGTTAATAAGCTTGAGGACTTCTTCCCTCTCAGCCGCAAAAATGATGCCAAGGCACCTCATCACATCACTACTCACCTTCAGCTCCCCCAGTTTGGACTGGCCCACAGGCACTGCAGCTGGGCCCCAGACATACTGATGCAACTCCCCGGGCCTCGGTCTTCTGGATAAAATGGGCAATAGCAATAGCTCCTTCACAAGGCTATTGAGAGGGTTAATGCGTCTATTCTGTATTGAATCTGTATGTCCAACTCTTTGGGATCTCATGGGCTGTAGCCCCCCAGGCTCCTCTGTCTGTGGAATTCTTCAGGCAAGAATACAGGAGTGTGGAGCCATTCCCTTCTCCGGGCAACTTTCCTGACTCAGGGATCGAACTTGAGTTCCCTGCCTTGCAGACAGATTCTTCACCATCTGATCCATTAGGGAAGTCCCAGCTTCCAGAAGGCCTCCGCATCTACTTACAGAGCCTCCACGTGTTTCTTCTCAGAAAGTCTGAGGTCAACGGTATCTATTTGTTTGCATAACTGTCTTGGATCATGAGAATGATTAGTCTTCACACTATGGAAAGTCAAGGGCTTCCTAGGTGATGCTAGTGGGAAAGAACCCACCTGCCAGAGTAGGAAACGTAAGAGACACAGGTTCGACCCCTGGGTGGGGAAGATTCCCCTGGAAGAGGAAATGGCAACCCACTCCAGTATTCTCGCCTGGAGAAATCCACGGACAGAGGAGGTTGGGGGGCTGCCATCCATGAGGATGCAAAGAGTCAGACACGACTTAAGCGGCTTAGCACGCATGCACGCACGCACGGTTAGGAAGGCAAAAACAGAGTAGGAATCTTGGCAAATGGCTGACTGTTGGGGGCCCTGGAAGTCTCACAGGAAAGAGAAGTTCACTCTTTCCCGGACTCCAGTGAGCCGGTGAGTCACTGGAGTTAATAAGCCTCCCAAACACCTACTAACTCTTATTCTACTTCCTCTGTTCCCTTGTGCCCCCACCTTCATGCCTGACATGGAGACTGTTGGCTCCAGGACCCAAAATTAGCCTCCAGCCCAGGACTTCTCCCCGGCTCCTTGGCCATCACCACGCCTTCCGGCTGGAGGCCACAGCAGTCCTAAACTGACCTCCCAGCCCCCACTCCTGGCTCCCTGCTCTACACTTCACACCCATCCCTACCTTTCTGAGCATTTGGAACCAGAATAACCTTTTAAACAATATCTATTATCCTGCTTAGGATCTTGGGGTAACTTTTCTTACTGGGCTCTGCCGAGTCTCTCAGTCATGTCCGACACTGGGACCCCATGGGCAGAGGATCCTGGTGGGCTGCTGTCCGTGGGGATTCTCCAGGCAGGAATGCTAAAGTGGACTGCCATGCCCTCCTCCAGGGGATCTTCCCAACCCAGGGATCGAACTCAGGTCTCCCACATCGCAGGCGGTTTCTTTACCACTGAGCCACCAGGGAAGCTAGTTTTCTTACTAGCAAACTTCAAAGCAGCCCCTCAGACATTCCAAAGTCTTCTGTTTTGGGATCTTTGCAGTTATTCCTTCTGCCACGAGGGCTTGCTCCCCGGATCTCTTCCGGCTTCCACTCAGAGGCTCGTCTCTGTGGCAACTGTCCCTTGAACATCATAACCCCCACTTAGCCATTTCCACCAAGTCCCCTCGAGTCTCCCTTTATAGTTTTTCCCACCTTAATTGAAACCCATTCATGACTGTTCCTCCTGTTTTATTTTTTGGCTGAGTCTTGCCAAATGTGAGGAGCTTAGTTTGTCAACCAGGGATGGAACTTGTGCCTCCTGCAGTGGGAGTAAGGAGTCTCAACCACTGGACTGTCAGGGAGGCCCCTCCTTCTATTTTAAAGTCAAATAATTGCCTTATCGATCTTAAGGCAAAAGTATGTTTTCCTCCTCCTGCATGGGAAACAGAGGCACGATTAGGAGCAAAAACAGAGTAGGAATCTTGGCAAATGGCTGACTGTTGGGGGCCCTGGAAGTCTCACAGGAAAGAGAAGTTCACTCTTTCCCGGACTCCAGTGAGCCGGTGAGTCACTGGAGTTAATAAGCCTCCCAAACACCTACTAACTCTTATTCTACTTCCTCTGTTCCCTTGTGCCCCCACCTTCATGCCTGACATGGAGACTGTTGGCTCCAGGACCCAAAATTAGCCTCCAGCCCAGGACTTCTCCCCGGCTCCTTGGCCATCACCACGCCTTCCGGCTGGAGGCCACAGCAGTCCTAAACTGACCTCCCAGCCCCCACTCCTGGCTCCCTGCTCTACACTTCACACCCATCCCTACCTTTCTGAGCATTTGGAACCAGAATAACCTTTTAAACAATATCTATTATCCTGCTTAGGATCTTGGGGTAACTTTTCTTACTGGGCTCTGCCGAGTCTCTCAGTCATGTCCGACACTGGGACCCCATGGGCAGAGGATCCTGGTGGGCTGCTGTCCGTGGGGATTCTCCAGGCAGGAATGCTAAAGTGGACTGCCATGCCCTCCTCCAGGGGATCTTCCCAACCCAGGGATCGAACTCAGGTCTCCCACATCGCAGGCGGTTTCTTTACCACTGAGCCACCAGGGAAGCTAGTTTTCTTACTAGCAAACTTCAAAGCAGCCCCTCAGACATTCCAAAGTCTTCTGTTTTGGGATCTTTGCAGTTATTCCTTCTGCCACGAGGGCTTGCTCCCCGGATCTCTTCCGGCTTCCACTCAGAGGCTCGTCTCTGTGGCAACTGTCCCTTGAACATCATAACCCCCACTTAGCCATTTCCACCAAGTCCCCTCGAGTCTCCCTTTATAGTTTTTCCCACCTTAATTGAAACCCATTCATGACTGTTCCTCCTGTTTTATTTTTTGGCTGAGTCTTGCCAAATGTGAGGAGCTTAGTTTGTCAACCAGGGATGGAACTTGTGCCTCCTGCAGTGGGAGTAAGGAGTCTCAACCACTGGACTGTCAGGGAGGCCCCTCCTTCTATTTTAAAGTCAAATAATTGCCTTATCGATCTTAAAGCAAAAGTATGTTTTCCTCCTCCCTGCATGGGGAAACAGAGGCACGGGGCGTTCCTTTTCCCCAGCCTTTTATTGATGATACACCTGATTTGCCCAACTGGGGCATTGCCACTCAGGACATACAGGAGAAAAGTTCCCTTTCTCTTCCAGTTCTAAGTGGGCAAAGCCCCAAGAATTTTCGCTATGTTTAGCCAGGATTTAGAACGCAGCCGTCCCCATCTCCCCCCACATCACTTCCCCCTTTCCGCGTTCATACCTCCCCTATGTTCTCCTGGAGACCAGAGTCTCAGCCAAACACCTGGAGTCTTTGATCATCAACCCATCAGCTGCCCCCCAGCACTCGCTTCAGCTAGAAGACTTTCAAGTTCTCCCCCTTCACTAGGTCTGGGAAAGAGAAAAAAAAAAAAAGACTCATAGCAGCTGTTATGCTGCACCTTTCTTTGCAAACTGGTGCTAAGTGCCAAGGAATTGCTACTTCAGCAGAGATTTTTAAAAGCCTTCCTTCAGCAGGATTAACTTCCATGCAACCGACACATGATGGCCGCCGCACTGCAGAGCACCCAGAAGCCACAGCCCCTTCCACCGCCTCCAGGTCGTGTGCCCGCTGTCCTGCTTTGTCTAGTTTCTTGACGCAGGAGCTCTGTGAACATCCATGTCTTGCTAATGGGATTATTGCTGTTGCTAAAGTAGGAATGGAGCTGACACTTGTGAGATAGGGATCCTCCTTTCCAGAATCTTCCATACTGAGAGTCTTCTAAAAGGGGCAGCGTCACAATTCATCCTGGGGCTCCCAAGTGCAGTGAGCCTTCATTTGTTCAGCATTTTAATTAATTGGAGTTTCCCCGATGGCTCAGATGGTAAAGAATCCGCCTGCAGTGAGGGAGACCTGGGTTGGATCCCTGGGTTAGGAAGAGCCCCTGGAGAAGGGAATGGCTGCCCACTCCAGTATTCTTGCCTGGAAAATTCCATGGACAGAGGAGCCTGGAGGGCTACAGTCCGTGCGGTGGCAAAGAGTCAGACACGACTGAGCAACTTTCACTTTAACTATTTTTAAATTTACTTGGCCACACCACAAAGCATATGGGATCTTTTTTGGGGGGGATAATTTTGTTTATTTATTTTGGCTATGCTGCGTCTTTGTTGCTGCACAGGCTTTTCTCTAGTTGCAAAGAGAGAGGAGCTTCTTTTTGTTGGGATGCGTGGGCTTTTCATTGTGGTGGCTTCCTTTGTTGTGGACCACTGGCTGTAGGGCATTCAAGCTTTCAGTAGTTGCAGCACATGGACTCAGTAGTTTTGATTCCAAGGCTCTAGAGCACAGGCTCAGTAGTTGTGGCACAGGGGCTTAGTTGCTCCACAGCATGTGGGATCATCCCAGACCAGGGATCGAACTCATGTCTCCTGCATTGGCAGGCTGATTCTTTACCCCTGAGCCATCAGAGAAGCCCAGCATACGTTGACCAGGATTAACCGTTGGGAAACCCGGGATTGAACCATCCATTGAAACTATTTTTTAAAAGGTCTGGGAAAGAGAAAAAAAAAAAAAGGCTCATAGCAGCTGTTATGCTGCACCTTTCTTTGCAAACTGGTGCTAAGTGCCAAGGAATTGCTACTTCAGCAGAGATTTTTAAAAGCCTTCCTTCAGCAGGATTAACTTCCATGCAACCGACACATGATGGCCGCCGCACTGCAGAGCACCCAGAAGCCACAGCCCCTTCCACCGCCTCCAGGTCGTGTGCCCGCTGTCCTGCTTTGTCTAGTTTCTTGACGCAGGAGCTCTGTGAACATCCATGTCTTGCTAATGGGATTATTGCTGTTGCTAAAGTAGGAATGGAGCTGACACTTGTGAGATAGGGATCCTCCTTTCCAGAATCTTCCATACTGAGAGTCTTCTAAAAGGGGCAGCGTCACAATTCATCCTGGGGCTCCCAAGTGCAGTGAGCCTTCATTTGTTCAGCATTTTAATTAATTGGAGTTTCCCCGATGGCTCAGATGGTAAAGAATCCGCCTGCAGTGAGGGAGACCTGGGTTGGATCCCTGGGTTAGGAAGAGCCCCTGGAGAAGGGAATGGCTGCCCACTCCAGTATTCTTGCCTGGAAAATTCCATGGACAGAGGAGCCTGGAGGGCTACAGTCCGTGCGGTGGCAAAGAGTCAGACACGACTGAGCAACTTTCACTTTAACTATTTTTAAATTTACTTGGCCACACCACAAAGCATATGGGATCTTTTTTGGGGGGGATAATTTTGTTTATTTATTTTGGCTATGCTGCGTCTTTGTTGCTGCACAGGCTTTTCTCTAGTTGCAAAGAGAGAGGAGCTTCTTTTTGTTGGGATGCGTGGGCTTTTCATTGTGGTGGCTTCCTTTGTTGTGGACCACTGGCTGTAGGGCATTCAAGCTTTCAGTAGTTGCAGCACATGGACTCAGTAGTTTTGATTCCAAGGCTCTAGAGCACAGGCTCAGTAGTTGTGGCACAGGGGCTTAGTTGCTCCACAGCATGTGGGATCATCCCAGACCAGGGATCGAACTCATGTCTCCTGCATTGGCAGGCTGATTCTTTACCCCTGAGCCATCAGAGAAGCCCAGCATACGTTGACCAGGGATTGAACCCATGTCCCTTGCATTGGAAATGGGGTATCTTAACCACTGGACCACCAAGAAAGTCTTAGTCAGCATTTTCTTCCAATCACTTTCTATGCCTACTCAGAGATCTGGTTAAAATTAAGGTCCCTGTAAGGATGCCTCTTACATTCCAGGGGAGGAGGAGGAAACAAGAGACGGTAACAGCACAGACAGAACGCCTTGATAAGAAGTGCAAGGTGCTGTGGGAATCTCTGGGAGAGGCTCCACCCATGAGCTGAGTAAGAGCTGGTGAGGTGAAGAAGGCAGGGTTGGGGGAAGAGGTATGAAGAGGTAAGGGCTGAAGACGCTGAACAGCGGTCTGGAAACCAGAGGCCATAACTCCTGTGGGAACCTAGAGCAGCTGTCCTAGGAGGCAGGTCACATACAGCAAAGTTTTTAGGCCATCAGTGGAGGCAGTGACAACCCTTCAGTAGAATAGAATTGGGCATCAGAGAGTGGAATAGAAATGATGTTTCAAAGACCGTATTACCCCCATGCTACTTTGAAACATGTACAAGTATGAAAGCTTATTAATTTGTTCTATAGGCCAGCAAAATCTGGATATCTCTTAAACTGGCTAGCTCTCCAAAGAAAATCGTAGACAAATTTTGCTTTCAAATATATGCCAATTAGGACTTTCCTGGTGGTCCAGTGGTTAAGGCTCCATGCTTCCACTGCAGGGGACATGGGTTTGTTCCCTGGTTAGGGAACTTCCACATGCCATATAGTGTTGCCAAAATAAATAAATAAAATAAATTCCAAAAACCTGCCAAAAGTCTGTTAAGAGACAGTCTGTGAAACTTTTGTGTTTCCACACTGCTTGCAAACAGAGATATTAACCACTGTTTTATCCAAGACTACGATTTCAAGAACATTTGTATAGTCAAAACCATGGAAAAAAGTGACAGAACCTCCACCTGTAATAGAAGATTGCATCTCTATATGCATGCCTAGAAATGACATCTCCCTCTATTGTCTTTGCTTGTTGTTTGGTCCCTAAGACGTGTCTGACTCTTTGCAACCCCATGGACTGTAGAATGCTAAGCTACTTTGTCCATGGAGTTCTCCAGTTAAGAGTACTGGAGAGCGTTGCCATCTCCTTCTCCATGGGATCTTTCAAACCAGGAATTGAACCCATGTCTCTTGCATTGATAGGCAAATTCTTTACCACTGAGACACAAGGGAAGCTTGTCTTTGCTTACTTCTCCTTGTAGACAATTCAGGTTCCTAACTTTGGAGTTCTTCAGCTGTGATGCAAGCCTGCTGGGTATAGAGCAGCAGCTAAGTGTTGTCCCTGTGGAATTTATGGAGCAAGGGAAACCAGTGGAAACGATGCTAATTTTGTTGGCTGTGCTAGGAGTAATAAAGTTCTTTGTCTTTGACCCAAAGGTCTCACGTGGTCTCTAAGTTTATATGATACTGTGGTAGATTAACTTCCTAGTTTGAAAGAAGGAAAAAAAAATTTTTTTCAGACTTTTCACAGTTCTCAATAAAGTCTTAAACTATTATCAGGTTGAATTCAGTAAGGTATGAAAAAATAAAGATCATGGAAAAAAAAGTTTATTCTGGTTATTCAAAGATGATCCATCATTTAAAAATCTGTTAATGTAATTGAATACATTAAAAGAGCAAGAAAACAAGGAATATGCTTAATGATCATTTGTTAAAATGTATCACTTATTCCCTATTAAAATTAAATAAAACAATGAACATCAATAGAACTATTACTGTGTTAGGAATAGAAGAAAATAGTCCTTAATTTAAGAAAATGTTTTTAACAAGGAACCAGCAACAATGCTTTGAAAGTATTCCTATTAAAAACAGCAACAAGGAGAATTTTGCACTGTTACCTATACTTTTCAGCATTGAACTGGAGTTAGCTCGTCAATAAGAATAATAAGCATGAGGTATAAATATTGAAAAAGGAGAGAGATCTGTCATTTTGCAGGTGGCAATTTTATCCTCTAAAAATGCGAGAGAATTATCTAAAAAATTATTAAAACTAATGAGATAGTTTAGTGATATGATCATGATCATACAGAAAAATTCCTTTATAGAGTCAATGTGTATGCAAGCATGATCAGTCATGTCCGACTCTTTGTGACCCTATAGACTGTAGCCTGCCAGGCTCCTCTACCCATGGAATTTCCCAGGCAAGTATACTGGAGTGGGCAGCCATTCCCTTCTCCAGGGGATCTTCCCAACCCAGGGATTAAACCCAAGTCTCCTGCACTGCAGGCTGATTCTTTACCAGCTCAGTCACCAGGAACGCCTATAGAATCAATAATCAATTAGTATTAATGAAAAAATATCCTATGCTCAAGAGCAATAAAATCTAAAATCCCTAGGCATAAATTTAACAGGAAAAAGGCAAATTCCATGCTATAGATACATATTTTTATAACAATTCATAACATCTCGCTTAATGTCATTTAAAAATGTATCCTTGAATTAGAAAACTCAATATGTAAAAATTTCATGATCCCTCAAAACAGCTAATAAATTTAGTGTAATACTAATTGATGTTCCCAAAGAAATTTTTAATGTAACTTAAGAATTCCTGGGACAGGGCTTCCCTGGTTGTCCAGTGGGTAAGAGCTCCACCTTGCAGTGAAAGGGGCACTGGTTCGATCCCTGGCCTGGGAAGATCCCACATGCGGCGGAGCGGCTGGACGGATGTGTCCAATTACCGAGCCAGAGCTCTGGAGCACATGCGTCCAGAGCCGGTGTGCTGTGATAAGAGAGGCCACTGCAAGGGGAGGCCCACACGGGCCAGACAGCAAAGAAATACACGAAAGACCAATAAAGGTGGCCAAAAAATTTTTAAAAAAAGAAAAAGAAAGAAAGAATTCCCAGGACTTTCCTGGCAGTCCAGTGGTAAAGACTCTACACTTTCAGTATAGGGGTAATGGGTTTGATTCCTAGTCAGAGAACTAAGATCCCACATGCTGTACAGCCAAAAAAAGAAAAAAAGAAATTCCAACGTTTATTTGCAGGAGGAAATAATATATGAGACACCTTTGGAAAAAGAAAAAATACATATATACATATATATATATATATATATATATTGATACATCCTTCCTCCCTCACTAGTTATTAAGATATAGTATTTACAATCTTTAAAACAGCATGGATCCGTGGAGGGAAGTACAGTGGATCAAGGACACGGTCTTGAGATTCTGTTAAGGGACGTACCTAAGTTTAGAAAATCCTGGAGGTGGCATTTCAAATCAGTGGAAAAGGAAAAGACGCTCAAAACAGAGAGGGCACTTGGAATCCGTACAGACAACATGAATTGAAACTCTTATGTATACCATTTTCAAAAATTAATCTCAGGAGTTTGAAGAGAGAAGTTGGAAAACATACACAAAAGTATAAAATTATTACAAAAAGATATGAGGATATTTTTCTAATCTTGGAAATATTTGCATATGAAAAGTAAATATTTACTTTCCATATATTTCAGCTATAGATTCATTAAAAACTAGACAAATATAGAACAGGCTTTTCAGAGAAGAAATACCAGGTACCCATATATACAGAGCCAAGGGTCAGACGCAACTTAGTGACAGAACAATATACGTGTAAAGATTCAGAACCTCATGATTACCCAAGGAAATGCAAACGGAAGCAAATGATTTTTCTTTTATGCGTATTAAATAACAAATTGAAAAAGACTGATAATTTCCAAGGTTGGCCATGGTGTGTTTTCAAACAGTATGGACTCTGATATAAATTACTTCCGCTGTCTAGCAATTCGGAAGGGAAAATCTCACACAAAATGTAGAGTACCCTTATTTTTGACCCAGAAATTCTACTTCTGGCAAATTGTTTCAAGCCATTCTAAGATGTACACGAATACCATCTGACATTCGTCATAACCTTGCCCATCTCTCCATAGCATTTCCGTGGTGTCTGTTTACCCGCCAAATAAACTGTAGCTTTTAAAGTTTTATTTTAACTGTGTTTCTTTCATACAGCATGTTGTAGGATTTTGTGTGGAGGCATTCTGGAAACCTTGCTCTTTCATGGATAAGCTTATGACACCCACGTTTATTGTCACACAGGTTGAATCAAACTTTTGTCATCTTCTGAACTTATTTTTCTTCTTCTTTGTTGTTTTGCTGTGTTTCATTTTTGTATTTTACTGTAATGTCTTCTTTGTTTCCTACCTTTTGCTTATTCAATCCTGTTTGCTTAACCTCTAGGTTTGTTTCGTTTTCTGCAAAATAGAAAGCATAATATTTATTGACAATATTTATTGATGAGGTCTCGTCTTTGCTTCCTGAGAACTCATTTGGAACCCGCCAGGATCCTCTAGCCATAGAATTTTCCGGGCAAGAATACTGCAGTGGGTTGCCATTTCTTCCTCCAGGGCATCTTCCTAGTCCAGGAATTAAACCTTTGTCTCCTGCATCGGCAGGTGGATTCTTTTGGTGCTACCTGGGAAGCCCTAAGTAGGCTCCATTCTTCATTGGCTCCTGACTTCAATTTCTGTCTTCAAAGGAGAAACGACCCTTTTTCCTGTGGGATTCTCCCTGCCCTCTGCTAACTGTTGGTGTCTTCTTCTTCTCAGAACAATAAACTCCCAGCCCTGACTGCCTGTTACGCTTTTTCGTGGCAAGAGGACTGTACAGTTACACTTGGTTTTGAGGCTTTACAACATTCTACGATTAGAAAAACCAGACACGCCCAATCCACCGACTAAACAAAACCCCCTGACTTCTGGCAGAGCCGGGCAGAGCCGGGCACAGGGATGATCAGACCAACTCAGAGCCTGAAGGGAACTGCCTCCTTGTAAGCTCAACCCAACCTGGGCCCATACATCAGTTCGGCCTACTATGTGAGGCTGTCTTGACCTTCCTTCTCCTTGCCCCCGCCCTCTTTCTGATGACACCAGAGGCAGAGTGTCTTAGCCTGCACATAGAGAGGGAATGTGCCCTTGAACTCCACCCTAAAGCATAGGAATTTGGGATTGGATCTCTAGAAGCAACTCCCAGCAAATCTGTGACCTCTTTGGTTGGGAGGAAGTCTTATTGCTGACGCTTGCTGGGCTTTGCCTCTGTGTTTGTCCCCTCTCCAGACAAACAATGTCTTTGTTGTTGTTATCATTGCTCAGTCTCTCAGTCCTGTCCCACTCTGTGCGACTATCCTTCACGATCCTGTCCTTCACTATCTCAGAAGTCTGCTCAAACTCCTGTTGACTGAGTCAGGAATGCCATCCAACCATCTCATCCTCTGTGCCCCTTCTCCTCCAGCTCTCAGTCTTTCCCAGCATCAGGATAGAAGTCCCTTTTATTCACTCCCTATCCAGAGCCTTCTTGTCTTGGTCTCACCTCTAGGTATGGCAAAACCCTCTCTTCTTTTTCTAGTTTGGCCTCAAGGGTACAGTAAAGGCTGCTACTAGCCCAGACCCCCCAGGATTGGAATGATTTCTGCTCTAAGTTGCAGGGCTGAATCTCCAAGGCTTGATTGGAATTTCCTAAGATTTGCAAAGCTCTCCTTGTAGGAAACTCCATCCTCTGACATTGAAGGTGTGTTTTCTGGCATCTCATTTGGAGGACTGCCCAAGCAGATAAAAATCTATTCCCTTTAGTACCCTAAAGCAGTGTTTCATTCCAACCCCATGAAATCCCTGATAAAGAGGGCAAGGGGCTTTCATTCCTCCGTGTTCTTGGGCAGGAGAGAAGAATTCTTTTAGTCTGACCTTTCCAAGCACATTTTGAGGGCAAATATCCTCACCCTGTGTTAGATGCAATTGGTAATACCCAGTGTAGAGCAACCTCAGACACCCCTTGAGAGACCTGGTATTGGGGAAACCATTTCACGGTCCAGATTTTAAAGCCACAGGTAAGTTACCCTCAAATCTGTGCTCTATTAGGTTTTATCCATTCTTGGGAACAGCAGTCACTGAGAAAGTGAGTGAAGTGTTAGTCGGTCAGTTGTATCTGACTCTTTGCAACCCCATGGACTATAGCCCACCAGGTTCCTCTGTCCATGGAATTTCCCAGGCAAGGACACTGGAGTGGGTTGCCATTTCCTTCTCCAGGGGATCTTCCTGACTCAGGGATTGAATCCTTGTCTCTTGAGTCTCCTGGATTGCAGGCAGATTCTTTAACCACTATGCCAACCTGGCAAGAATATTCTTGGGAACAGAGAAAGAGAAGAAGTCTAGCAAAAAGGTTCAAGTGACTCTAGAAATCGGCATCTAACTGACAGAGCCTGAAGGCTGGCATAGGAGCTCAGAATATCTGAAAGAAAGGATTTGGGACCCAGCAAGTTGGGACACGGGCTTTATGGTGACTCAGTGGCAAAGAATCTACCTGTTAGTGCAGGAGACATGGGTTCAGTTCCTGGGTCGGGAAGATCCCCTGGACGAGGAAATGGCAACCCACTCCAGTGTTCTAACCTGGAGAATCCCAAGGACAAAGAAGCCTGGCTGGCTATAGTCCATGAGGTCGCAAAGAGTTGGACATGACTAAGCAACTAAACAAGTTAGGACAGGAAGCCCCGTCTGCCTCACTCTATGAGGCTCTCTCCAGAATAGATTTAAGAGGCAGAATAGACCCAGATCAGAAGTCAACAACCTACAGCCCTTGGACCAAATCCCACTAAGGCCTGTTTTTGTGCAGAACTGAGAATACTTTTTACACTGATGTTGGGGAAAATCAGAAAAATCCTCTTTTACGACACATCAAAGTTATATGAAATTCACATTTCAGCATAAATAAGGTCTTATTGGAACAGCCTCTCCCCTGCATTTGTATGTGATGGCTCACACCTTGGGGCGACCACTGCAGAGCTCAGGAGTAGACACAGACCATGCGGCCTCCAAGCCTGAAATGTTTACTCTCTAGCATTTTATGGAAAAAGTGTGCTCACTACTAGTTAAGATCCTAGACAAAGTAAAGCTCTTGATGTGACATTTTTGTTGTTGTTTCATCACTAAATCACAACTGACTCTTTGTGACCCTCAGGACTGTAGCCCACCAGGCCAAAATACTGGAGTGAGCTACCATTTCCTTCTCCAGGGGACCTTCTTCATCCAGAGATTAAACCCTTGTCTCCTGCACTGGCAGGCAAATTCTTTACCGCTGAGTCAACTTGGACATAATAGGTTTACTCAGTTCTTGGTCAGTTAAAATCAATGTCTTCACTTTCTCCTTTTTTTCATCCTTTTTATTCTTCTTATTTGGGGGAATATGACAATGAAGAGGTCAGAGCAGCCAAGGTCAAGGGTGGTCTTTGCTTTTGAGCATTATTTTTTTCCATTTCTTTTAGCTGCTTTTAAAATTTTGTGAGAATGCTTTAGATAGTTTTTCCCCAGAAAGTTTTCTCTAATATCTATGCTAAATAAATAGCATTTACAAACTAGACAAAGCCACCAGAGGCTTCTGTAAGAATCTAACATGCAAGAAATCCAAGCTGGACTTCCCTGGTGACCCAGTGGTTAAGACCCTGTGTTCCCAGTGCAGCGGCCCGGGTTCAATTCCTGGTCAGGGAACTAGATCCCACATGCTACAACTAAGACCCAGTGCAGCCAAATAAATAAATAATTAAAAAAATAAAAAGTGCTGGGCTTCCCTGGTGGTCCAGTGGATAAGGACACCACCTTGCAGTGCAAGAGGCGCCGGTTCAATCCCTGGCCTGGGAAGATCCCACGTGCCACGGAGCGGCTGGACCGATGTGTCCAATTACCAAGTCGGAGCTCTGGAGCGCATGCGCCCAGAGCCGGTGCTCTGCAACAACAGAGACCACTGTGATGGGAGGCCCACAAGGGTCAAAGAACAAAAAGATGGATGAAAATAGACAAATGAAAGACCAATAGAAGTGGCCCGGCCACCCCTCTCCCTCCCCACCCTCCCCCAAAATTAAAAAATAAATAAATAAATAAAAAGTGCTTAAGAAAAAAAAAAAGAAATCCAAACTAAATGTACAGAAGTACAACTTTTCCTAATTCTAAAATTGAGCATTGGCATGTAAGTAGATACCTTGATTGTCTTAGTTACTTTTATTCCCTTTTTTCATATGCCCAAATTCTAGTGTATCTCAAAAGTAAGACACTATTCTTTTGTCCTTGGAGTACAACTCATCAATTCGGCAGATAATTATCGAGTACCTCCTACGCGCTGGATTCTGTGCTGGCATTCAGATTCAATGACCATTGTTACTGGTCCCTGTCCTCCCAGACTCTAAAGGAAGACAGGCCAATGAATGAGCACTGACAAATTCACCATCTAATTTTTAAAAATATTTATTTTATTTATTTGGCCACGCTCGGTCCTGGTTTTGGTATACAGGATCTTTTTCTTTTTTTAATTGTGGCATGTGAATTCTTAGTTGCAGCATGTGGGATCTAGTTCCCTGAGGAGGGATGGAAACCCAGAGTCTTAGCCACTGGACCACCAGGGAAGTCCCCATCATAAGCTACTTTTTTTAAAAAAAAAAATTATTTATTTATTTGGCTGTGCTGGGCCTTAGTTGCCATATGTGGGATCTAGTTCCCTGACCAGGGATCGAATCCCAGCCCCCTGCATTGGAAGCCTGGAGTCTTAGCCACTGGACCACCAGAGAAGTCCCTCTTAGTTACTTTTTTAAAAATGTATTTATTTTTGGCGGTGACGGGTCTTCGTGGCTGTGTGGGTTTAGTTGCTCTGCGGCATGTGGGATCTTCCAGGATCAGGGATTGAACCGGTGTCTCCTGTATTGGCAGATAGGTTCTTATCCATGGAGCCACCAGGGAAGCCCCCTCTTAGTTACGTTTAAAAGGAAAACATGAAACCTGTAAAGCAATGGCAGAAGCAGCCCTCAGGGACTCCCTCAGTTCCCCTGGCAGGCACTGGTGCCACTGAACCATTTGCTCCCCACAAAAGGTGGATCAGAGAGAAAGCACCTCTTTATTCTCCTCCTTGACATCATCTCCCCCGCACCTGGGGAGTCTGGACACACCGAGACCGAGTACAGCACGCATCTGATGATGGGTTACACCAAAGCACACCAAGATCTAAATCCTTCCCAGATTTATGGAGATTTTCTATAGCTTAACTAGATTTCTAATTGTCCTGCCACCTGTACTGAAATGTACAGTGTGTGTTAATCTCGAATTCTTTTCTGTTTCCATAATCTTGGTAAAGTTTCCTGCACTCAAACAGTAAATCCAATTTGGTCCAGGGGTTTTAAACAGGGAGCCAAATTCACTTTTATGCTTTCCAGCATAAAGGCCTCACTGGAGGTATCTGGGCACTGAAAGGCCTGCGACAATTTCTTTTTTGTGTGTTTCCCATGCTATGCCTTCCAGCTGAAAGCCTGAGTTCATGGGTCCATTGTCTCCTTGGAAGGTTCCTATCGTGTTAGAAGAGTTTAGAAAGAAGTGGGGAAGGGATTCCATGTTTTCAGCACATCAGCAGCTCTTCTCCCTACCAGCTGTTCATTTGTAAAAGACCGCTTACAAGCTTCTTTGTTTATTTCCGACGGGCATTGTGGATATAGACTACAAAGACAAACTCGGTCCCTGTTCATGTAACCATTATTTTGGACGTTTTTTGAAAATACTTTAAAAAAATTTTATGATTTGTTTATTTTTGGCTCAATAGGAAAGATTAAGGGCAGGAGGAGAAACAGGCAACAGAGGATGAGTGGGTTGGAGGGCATCACTGACTTAATGGATATGAGTTTGAGCAAACTCCAGGAGATGGTGAAGGACAGGGAAGCTGTGTGCTGCAGTCCGTGGGGTGGCCAAGAGTGGAACATGACTTTGTGACTGAGTGACAACAGGGTATTTTTTGCTCCACTGGGTCTTTGTTACTGGTGCTGGCTTTCTCTAGTTGCAGCAAGTCGTAGCTACTCTGTAGTTGTGTTGCATGGGCTTCCCATTGTGGTGGCTTCTCTTATTTTGGAGCATAGGCTCTAGGGCATGAAATTTCTGAAAGAGCACTTTCCTCAAACATGAGGTTGCAGTAAGACCTTCTTTGTCCTCCTAGGGCTGTTTTTGGAAAGTAAATGGGATAAAATATGTAGCCATCTCTGAAAAGTGAAGCATTTTATGGGAGTGTTCAGTCCTTTTCAAAAGAAAAAACCCTGTTTTCTAATCGTCCTTTCTCTGTCCCTGATTCCTTAGGAAATAAAGGGCAGTTTTTTTTTTCTTTAATTGAAGAGCTTGAATTCTGTCTTTTGCCTGGCTGTTTGACACCTTCAGTTTCTTCATCCGGAAAGTTTCATCTTGAGAAACAAAATTATAGGTATGAGTATGGTAAAGAATCTGCCTACCAATGCAGAAGATGTGGTAGGTTCAGTCCCTGACTTGGGAAGATCCCCTGGAAAAGCTAGTACCCACTCCAGTATTCTTGCTGGAGAATTCCATGGACAGAGGAGCCCGGTGGGCTACAGTCCACGGGGTCACATAGAATCAGAGTTGGACACGACTAACACTCTTACTTTCATGTGAGGTGTTCATGCGAATGGGAAGGATTCCATGTTTTCAGCACATCAGCAGCTCTTCTCCTACCAGCTGTTCATTTGTAAAAAAAAAAAACCGCCTTACAAGCCTTCTTTTGTTTATTTCCGACGGGCATTGTGGATATAGACTACAAAGACAAACTCGGTCCCTGTTCATGTAACCATTATTTTGGACGTTTTTTGAAAATACTTTAAAAAAATTTTATGATTTGTTTATTTTTGGCTCAATAGGAAAGATTAAGGGCAGGAGGAGAAACAGGCAACAGAGGATGAGTGGGTTGGAGGGCATCACTGACTTAATGGATATGAGTTTGAGCAAACTCCAGGAGATGGTGAAGGACAGGGAAGCTGTGTGCTGCAGTCCGTGGGGTGGCCAAGAGTGGAACATGACTTTGTGACTGAGTGACAACAGGGTATTTTTTGCTCCACTGGGTCTTTGTTACTGGTGCTGGCTTTCTCTAGTTGCAGCAAGTCGTAGCTACTCTGTAGTTGTGTTGCATGGGCTTGTCATTGTAGTGGTGTCTCTTATTTTGGAGCATAGGCTCTAGGGCATGAAATTTCTGAAAGAGCACTTTCCTCAAACATGAGGTTGCAGTAAGACCTTCTTTGTCCTCCTAGGGCTGTTTTGGAAAGTAAATGGGATAAAATATGTAGCCATCTCTGAAAAGTGAAGCATTTTATGGGAGTGTTCAGTCCTTTTCAAAAGAAAAAACCCTGTTTTCTAATCGTCCTTTCTCTGTCCCTGATTCCTTAGGAAATAAAGGGCAGTTTTTTTTTTCTTTAATTGAAGAGCTTGAATTCTGTCTTTTGCCTGGCTGTTTGACACCTTCAGTTTCTTCATCCGGAAAGTTTCATCTTGAGAAACAAAATTATAGGTATGAGTATGGTAAAGAATCTGCCTACCAATGCAGAAGATGTGGTAGGTTCAGTCCCTGACTTGGGAAGATCCCCTGGAAAAGCTAGTACCCACTCCAGTATTCTTGCTGGAGAATTCCATGGACAGAGGAGCCCGGTGGGCTACAGTCCACGGGGTCACATAGAATCAGAGTTGGACACGACTAACACTCTTACTTTCATGTGAGGTGTTTCCATCGAGGGAAGCTGATAGTAACGTACATGGACCTCTCTGCACCATTTTCTCAACTTTCTGTGAGTCTAAATTACTGTGAGAAAATCAAATATATGTAGTGCACTTGACGTGATGCTTGACATGTTTTAGAAGCTTATGTATGATAGGTTAAAAAATTAAGTGCAAAGGTCAAAGATTTTTTGTTCCATAAGCATTATATAAACTTGAGTTTTATTATGAGTAGTCGTATTTGGTATTAATATCTGACACCATGGCTAATAGTATTTGTAGAATATTTACTATATACTGGCCACTATCTTAATATCATATTATTTAATTCTGACAATATCCTTAGGTGATGGTTATGATTATGACTCCAAGTTTTATAGGGGAGAAAGCTGGGTCATAGGGAGGTTAGGAATTGGTCTAAATTCACAGAGTTTAGAAGTCGAGTCAGAATACAGTCTCAAGCAATATGACTCTACAGTTCTTATTCAAAGAAAACATCATTATTTAGGCATTTGGGGAACTTTAGCCAAGATAAGGCCCCAGGATGGGAAACCACCCCTGTGCTGTCCTTTTTCCCTTTTCTTCCAGAGTGTCCCTGGAGGCTTGTGTTAGGTAGGATTTTTCAGTTACCTATGACCTCCCCTACCTGGCTGTAATAATTTACATCCTCCAACTCTTCAGTTTGGAGAAGGAAATGGCCACCCACTCCCATATTCTCGCCTGGAAAACCCATGTACAGAGGAGCCTGGGGGGCTACAGTCCATGGGGTTGCAAAGAGTCGGACACAACTGAGAGACTGAAACAACTCTTTAGCTGGTAGAAATTCCACTGATGGGGAGTTGCCTGGTTTAGGATGATCATTCACGAATGGGGATGCCTGATTAAAAATGTACCTTCCCTACCATATGGCCCAGCCATCCTGGGTGCGCACTGAGAAAAAAAGCATAATTCCTGAAGATGCATGCACCCACTGTTCATTGCAGCACTATTCACAATAGCGAAGATATCACCAGAGCAGTGGATAAAGAAGATGTGGTTGTATACACAGTGGAGTACTACTCAGCCATAAAAAGGAACAAAAGCTTGCCCTTTGCAGAGATGTGGATAGACTTAGACACTGACATATAGAGTGAAGTAAATCAGAAAGAGAAACACAGACATTGTATTTTAATGTGCATATGTGGAATCTAGAAAAATGGTACAGGGGAATCTATTTGCAAAACAGAAACAGAGACATGGAAATAGAGAACAAATAAATGGACACTAAGGGAGGACAGGGAGGGGCGAGATGAACTGGGAGACTGGGACTGACGTAGATACACTATCAATACTACGTACGAAATAGGTGACTGATGAGAACCTGCTGTACAGCACAGGGAACTCTACTCATTGCTCTATGGTGACCTACATGGGAAGAAAATACAGTAAAGGAGGGACATAGGTATAACTCTACTCATTGCTCTATGGTGACCTACATGGGAAGAAAATACAGTAAAGGAGGGACATAAGTATACGTGTAGCTGATTCACTTTGCTATACAGCAGAAACTAACACGACATTGTAAAACAACTATACTCCAATAAAAACTTTAAAAAATTGCGCATTCCCTGGCCTCTGTGCTAAAGAGCCACATTCAGCAGTCTGGCATGGGATTTCAGAGCCTGTATTTTTATTATTATTATTATTTATTTATTTTTAGCTCTTCTGGGTTTTCACTGCTGCCACAGGCTCTTCTCTAGTTGCAGGAAATGGGGGCTACTCTTTAGTTGAGGTGAACAGGCTTCTTGTGGTAGTGACATCTCTTGTTGTGGAACTCGGGCTCTAGGTCTAGGGCACACGGGCTTCAGTAATTGCAGCACATGAGCTCCGCAGTCACGGCTCCAAGGCTCTAGAGCACAGGCTCTATAGTTGTGGCTCATGGGCTTCGTTGCTCTGCAGCATGTGGGATCTTCCCGGATCAGGGGTCAAACCAGTGTCTCCTTCATTGGGAGGCAAACTCTTCACCACTGAGCTACAAGGGAAGCCCCAGAGTCTGCATTCTAAAACCCGAATGTTTGTGTCCAACTCATGGGTGGGCGCACTGAGAAAAAAAGCATAATTCCTGAAGATGCATGCACCCACTGTTCATTGCAGCACTATTCACAATAGCGAAGATATCACCAGAGCAGTGGATAAAGAAGATGTGGTTGTATACACAGTGGAGTACTACTCAGCCATAAAAAGGAACAAAAGCTTGCCCTTTGCAGAGATGTGGATAGACTTAGACACTGACATATAGAGTGAAGTAAATCAGAAAGAGAAACACAGACATTGTATTTTAATGTGCATATGTGGAATCTAGAAAATGGTACAGGGGAATCTATTTGCAAAACAGAAACAGAGACATGGAAATAGAGAACAAATAAATGGACACTAAGGGAGGACAGGGAGGGGCGAGATGAACTGGGAGACTGGGACTGACGTAGATACACTATCAATACTACGTACGAAATAGGTGACTGATGAGAACCTGCTGTACAGCACAGGGAACTCTACTCATTGCTCTATGGTGACCTACATGGGAAGAAAATACAGTAAAGGAGGGACATAGGTATAACTCTACTCATTGCTCTATGGTGACCTACATGGGAAGAAAATACAGTAAAGGAGGGACATAAGTATACGTGTAGCTGATTCACTTTGCTATACAGCAGAAACTAACACGACATTGTAAAACAACTATACTCCAATAAAAACTTTAAAAAATTGCGCATTCCCTGGCCTCTGTGCTAAAGAGCCACATTCAGCAGTCTGGCATGGGATTTCAGAGCCTGTATTTTTATTATTATTATTATTTATTTATTTTTAGCTCTTCTGGGTTTTCACTGCTGCCACAGGCTCTTCTCTAGTTGCAGGAAATGGGGGCTACTCTTTAGTTGAGGTGAACAGGCTTCTTGTGGTAGTGACATCTCTTGTTGTGGAACTCGGGCTCTAGGTCTAGGGCACACGGGCTTCAGTAATTGCAGCACATGAGCTCCGCAGTCACGGCTCCAAGGCTCTAGAGCACAGGCTCTATAGTTGTGGCTCATGGGCTTCGTTGCTCTGCAGCATGTGGGATCTTCCCGGATCAGGGGTCAAACCAGTGTCTCCTTCATTGGGAGGCAAACTCTTCACCACTGAGCTACAAGGGAAGCCCCAGAGTCTGCATTCTTAGAAGAATCCACAGAATCTTCATGTTTGTGTCCAACTCATTGTGACCTCATGGACTGTAACCCTTCACGCTCCTCTGTCCATGAAATTTTCCAGGGTTCCTCCTCCAGCGGATCTTCCTGATCCAGGGATCATCATATCCCTGTCTCTTTGATTTCCTGCATTGACTGGTAGATTCTTTACCACTGAGTCACCTGGGAAGCCCTAGATGGATCCTTATGATTAGGCAAATTTTGGGGGGAGTAACATGAGATTGTATTTTTCAGAGACATCTAATAGAAAGCATATGGTGGTTTTGATGGGCAAGTTTGCAATAAGGAATAAACATCTCGCCAGCGATGCTCAGACAAGAGTGGATTTTGGAGCAGACGGTCTTAGGGTTCTAATCCTGATTTTCTGCTTTGGGGTTCTAGGGTCACTTACTTTCAGTTTTCTCATCTTTGAAACAGAGACAATTCAATCCACCCCACAGGGGTGCTATGATAATTCATGTTAATGTCATAGAAAGTGTATTTTATACATTATTATTGTTGCTATTAACTTACCATCTACCACCACATAAATAGTCAGATGCAATTTAGTGACTGAACAACAACAAAGAAAACACATGCATGGGTTTCCCAGGTGACTCATTGATAAACAATCTTCCTGCCAATGTAAGAGATGGAAGAGATGCAGGAGACTCGAGATTCAATCTCTGGGCTGGTAAGATCCCCTGGAGGAGGAAATGGCAACCCATTTCAGTATCCTTGCCTGGAGAATTCCATGGACAGAGGAGCCTGAAGGGCTACCGTCCATGGGGTCGCAAACAGTCAGATATGACTGAGCACCCATGGGTCGCCTAGATAGGACTGATTCATCAGCCAAGAAGCCAGTCACCTTGGAGGGTGGAGAGTCAGACCCTGGGAAATTTCAATAGAATGGTCAATTTTGATGAAATGGGGGCAGGTTTCCAGAGACAGGAAAACATGCCAAAGGGTCTTGGGCAGGTGAAAATTTGACCCTTGGGAAAGCAGCCCTTACAAGACTTGCCTCTTTAAAAAGCCAGCAGTAATCAGCAAAGTTGATGATGAATAATCACAAATTTATTACCATTATTGAAAGAAATCCTTGAAAAAATGAAACAAGTCTACTGACTTTGGGAATAATGATTGTTACTGTTCAGTTGCTAAGTCCTGTCCAACTCTTTGTGATCCCACGGACTGCAGCATTCCAGGCTTCCCTGTCCTTCACCATCTCCCGGAGCTTGCTCAAACTCTTGCGCATTGAATGGGTGATGCCACCCAACCATCTTGTCCTCTATTGCGCCCTTCTCCTAAGTCTTCAGTCTTTCCCAGCATCAGGGCATTTTCCAATGAGTCAGCTCTTTATATCAGGCAGTCAAAAGTCTTTACAAGACTGGTACCAGAAAGGATTCTACCCTTCAGGACCGACCTAGACTTCTGCCTTCAGGGATGAAGTCTCAACCTTATAGACCTTGATAAGATACACTCTAATGATATCAAGGTTCTTACCACCTAGCAATTGAACTTGAATACAATAGATATCCTGACTGTTCCTCTTAATCACATGTCAATCTACACATCTATAGCAAAGACGTCTTATTCTCTCATGGTGTCTCTCTGGAGATAAGCCAGTCAGTCCAGGTAAGCAGTTTAATGCTCACTTAAAGCTTTAATATCATAAACAGGAGAAAAGAATACCTTCACTAATGGGGATTGATTTTTACTTCCTATTTTTCTATGAAAATTTTTTTCTAATTTATTTCATATTTTGCTAATTGAAGCAAAATTCATAAGTAACGAATAGGGGAAACTCAGAGTTCCAAAACTTTGGGGGCTTTGTGTATTTTATCATCCATGAAATTATGCTCTAGGGGCTCCTATTCATCTGGAAAATAAAAATAATCATATTGGGCAATAAGGTAACACGGGCGCCATGCAAGAATGGTTCACAGGTACCTACCTTCCAACACAAAGATCTTAGCTATAGTTATGTGTTAGTTAGAATCAGTTGAGAACTTGATAGGAGATGCCTCAACCATACCTGGGCTTCCCTGGTGGCCAAAATGGTAAAGAGTCTGCCTACAATGCAGGAGACCTGGGTTTAAGTCCTGGGCCAAGAAGATGCCGTGGAGAAGGAATTGGCAACCCACTCTAGTACTATTGCCTGGAAAATTCTATGGACAGAGGAGCCTGGCAGGCTACAGTTCACGGAATCGCAAAGAGTCGGATACGACTGAGCAACTAACTTTCACTTTTCATTTTGACCTTACCTGGAAGATTCTGAGCAGGAGGTCCAGGCTGGGAGGCTTCTAGACCCAGCATTTTTTAAAAGTCTTCCCTGCCCACTAGGGATTCACATGCACCCCAGAATCTGAGAGCCACTGTGCCAGCAGATTCCATGGCTTTGTTTCCCCAGAAGAACGTGGCATCACCTGAGCCAGCAGCTGCTCCAGCTCCCTCTAGATCTGCTCCAGCGTCTCTTGATCCTGTGCCAACCGTGTGCCAGTTCATCCTCTGCCTGTTCCATACTCCATCTGCCTTGAACAGATTCCTTGGTTGGTGCAGGTTCCTTACCTGGAAGGGTGACCTGAACCTTTTTCTTCCCAAAGAACCTGAGTCAAGAGCAGACCTGGGCTGTTGTAGTTTTCCACTGAATTTTATCTTAGTCTACAGGAGTCCTAAGAGGACCGCAGGGAAGCGCCTGCATTCCAGACATATTCCCTTGACCTCTGCAGTGTGGCTGCATCCTGATTATCTCCTGCCAGGACCAACCACCCCAGACAGAACCGTGACCGCTTTGCCTGTTGATTCACTGAAGGGAGGAGGCAACGTGGCCAGGTGGTCACCCTGGCTCCTCTTCAGTGGAGCCCTGCCAAGTCCCCTCTATAAATTTTTTCATTTTTTTGCTAATTGAAGCAAAATTCATAAGTAACGAATAGGGGAAACTCAGAGTTCCAAAACTTTGGGGGCTTTGTGTATTTTATCATCCATGAAATTATGCTCTAGGGGCTCCTATTCATCTGGAAAATAAAAATAATCATATTGGGCAATAAGGTAACACGGGCGCCATGCAAGAATGGTTCACAGGTACCTACCTTCCAACACAAAGATCTTAGCTATAGTTATGTGTTAGTTAGAATCAGTTGAGAACTTGATAGGAGATGCCTCAACCATACCTGGGTTTCCCCTGGTGGCCAAAATGGTAAAGAGTCTGCCTACAATGCAGGAGACCTGGGTTTAAGTCCTGGGCCAAGAAGATGCCGTGGAGAAGGAATTGGCAACCCACTCTAGTACTATTGCCTGGAAAATTCTATGGACAGAGGAGCCTGGCAGGCTACAGTTCACGGAATCGCAAAGAGTCGGATACGACTGAGCAACTAACTTTCACTTTTCATTTTGACCTTACCTGGAAGATTCTGAGCAGGAGGTCCAGGCTGGGAGGCTTCTAGACCCAGCATTTTTTAAAAGTCTTCCCTGCCCACTAGGGATTCACATGCACCCCAGAATCTGAGAGCCACTGTGCCAGCAGATTCCATGGCTTTGTTTCCCCAGAAGAACGTGGCATCACCTGAGCCAGCAGCTGCTCCAGCTCCCTCTAGATCTGCTCCAGCGTCTCTTGATCCTGTGCCAACCGTGTGCCAGTTCATCCTCTGCCTGTTCCATACTCCATCTGCCTTGAACAGATTCCTTGGTTGGTGCAGGTTCCTTACCTGGAAGGGTGACCTGAACCTTTTTCTTCCCAAAGAACCTGAGTCAAGAGCAGACCTGGGCTGTTGTAGTTTTCCACTGAATTTTATCTTAGTCTACAGGAGTCCTAAGAGGACCGCAGGGAAGCGCCTGCATTCCAGACATATTCCCTTGACCTCTGCAGTGTGGCTGCATCCTGATTATCTCCTGCCAGGACCAACCACCCCAGACAGAACCGTGACCGCTTTGCCTGTTGATTCACTGAAGGGAGGAGGCAACGTGGCCAGGTGGTCACCCTGGCTCCCTCTTCAGTGGAGCCCCTGCCAAGTCCCCTTTGGGACAGCCCTCCTTGGGGACAGAGACCTCGTCACCAGCAAGGCAGAGAGGTGGAGCAAGAAACCAAACGTTGGCTGTGGATCAGCAAGGCTAACAGTGAGAGGAGCCACTCCCGTCCCCACCCAATGGCTCGAGGCCTGCGGATCCTGGAGGACCAGCAGCGTATGTGGATCATGGATTTATAGTCCACGTGACTCAGACCCTGCCAGGTGTTGCCCCCCGGCTGATGGCATACCGAACTGAGTCTTGAAAAGGCCATCAGCTGTTCTGTAAAGAACAGTTTGCCTTAGGACATTAGGAAGCATGATAAGAGAAATGAGTTCTATGATTGTAAGTCCATTGTCTTCATTTGCTACTGAAGAAGCTCCTTGGTCAGAAGAAATGTACCTCATTGCAGTGAGCTGGCTCTTTCTAGTTGAGGTGTTCAGTCTCTCTTGTTGTGGCATTCAGGCTTAGTTGCTCTGTGGCATGCAGAATCGTAGTTCTTGGCCAGGAATCGAACCCATGTCCCCTGCATTGGAAGGCAGATTCTTTACCACTGGACCATGACGGAAGTCCTATGGTTGATTCCTTGGGATTTTTTATTTTTCTTTTTAAATGCCTAGGGCAACTTTAAAAAAAAAATTACTTAATTATTTTTGGCTATTCTGGGTTTCACTGCTACCACAGGCTCTTCTCTAGTTGCAGGGAGTAGGGGCTACTCTCCAGTTGCGGTGGGCAGGCTCCTTATTGCAGTGACTTTTTGTGTTGTGGAACTCAGGCTCTAGGGCACATGGACTCAGTAGTTGCAGGTCTGAGGCTCTAGAGCACAGGCTCCATTGTTGTGGCTCACGGGCTTCGTTACTCCACAGCAAGTGGGATTTTCCCAAATTAGGGATCAAACCTGTGTCTCCTGCACTGGCAGGCAAACTGTTTACCACTCAGCAACCAGGGAAGCCCTTCCCTGGGATTATGTAGACGAGAATGTACATCGAGGTAGTTTATTTTTCCCTTTCCAGTGTGCATTTCCTCTACTTTCTTTTCTTTTTTTTTTTTTTAAAGAGTTATTTATTTATTTATCTTGGGCTGGAGTCGGGTTGGGGAGGGAGGGGAGTGAGAGGGCCACTTCTATTGGTCTTTCATTTCTCCATTTTCATCCGTCTTTGTTCTTTGGCTCCTGTGGGCCTCCCATCGCGGTGGCATCTGTCGTTGCAGAGCACCGGCTCTGGGCGCATGCGCTCCAGAGCTCCGGCTCGGTAATTGTACACATGGGTCCAGCTGCTCCGCGGCACGTGGGATCTTCCCAGGCCAGAGATCGAACCAGCGCCCCTTGCACTGCAAGGCGGTGTCCTTACCCACTGGACCACCAGGGGAAGCCCCTCTACTTTCTTTTTCATCGGAACTTAACTTACTTATTCATTCGCTTGTTGGCAGAAACTCTGTACAAGTCCACATTCTTTGTTCTGATCCTTAGGAGCCAGTCTTGTTTGGAATTGATTTTTTTTTTTTTTTTTTTAATTTAAAAAAGGTGGTGTGAAGGTCTGGAGGGGTGGGACGGGCGGAATATACATATGACTAATCTGGGAACATACATATCTGTAAACAACGAAACTCTGTAAAAGTTAAAAGATAAAAGGTTTTTTTTGTTTTTTTGTTTTTTTTTTAAGTGGTTCATTGTACTTACTGAATATTTCATAATACGCCACTAAAAAGCCTGGAGCAGGGGCTTCCCCGGTGGTCCAGTGGGTAAGGACACCGCCTTGCAGTGCAAGGGGCTCTGGTTCCATCCCTGGCCTGGGAAGATCCCACGTGCCACGGAGCGGCTGGACCCATGTGTACAATTGCCGAGTCGGAGCTCTGGAGCGCATGCGCCCAGAGCCGGTGCTCTGCGACAACAGAGGCCACCTCCGTGATGGGAGGCCCACAGGAGCCAAAGAACAAAGATGGATGAAAATGGAGAAATGAAAGACCAATAGAAGTGGCCCGCCCACCCCCCTCCCTCCCCAACCGGACCCCCGCACCGCAAAAAAAAAAAATCTGGAGCAGCATCATGTAATCAGACATACTCTTTTTTTGCAAAGAAATCAATGAATAGTCACATGAAGTGAGATAAAGTATAAAAATAGCTATATATCAGTTCTGGTTGGATTTTGCTGCAAATGTTTGAGCCAAACTTAGGGGGGAAAAAAACTCCCTGTCTCCCGGTTCGATTCCTGGCTAGGGAAGATCCCCTGGAGAAGGGAAGGACAGTCCACTCCGGTATTCTTGCCTGGAGAACCCCATGGACAGAGGAGCCTGGCGGGCTACAGTCCATGGGGTCACAAACAGTCAGACAGGTTAGCGACTGAGCAGAAAAGATATTGGGAATCACCATGGTTCTTGGCTCACAATTTGACAGTTATTTTTTGTGGAGTAAAATTAATGTACTTCCCACTTTTAAAAGTATAAGTGTACAATTCAATGGCTTTTAGTATGTTTGTAAAACTGTGATACCAACATCACAGCCAATTGTAGAATTTTTCATCACCTCCAGAAGAGTCTGCATCCTTTCACTATCCAGTCTCCCTCCTCACCTCCAGACCCAACTCCCATTCCTCAGACCTAAGCAACCATGAATCAACTTTCTCTCCATATTTGTCCGTTCCTTTGACATTTCATAGACATGGAATCTTATAACAAATGCTTTTTTTAGCCTACTGTTTTCAAGATTCATTCATGTTATAGTTTATAATTTATTTCATTTCTTGACCAAATAATATTCCATTGTATGACTATACCATCTTGGTTTATCCATTTGTCAATTGAAAGACACTTGAATTGTTTCCACTTTTTCTTTTAATGCATTTATTTATTTATTTATTTATTTATTTTTGGCTCTTCTGAGTTTTTACTGCTGCCACCAGCTCTTCTCTAGTTGCAAGAGGTGGGGGCTACCTCTAGCTGAGGTGAGCAGGCTTCCTGTTGCAGTGACTTCTCTTGTTGTGGAACTCGGGCTCTAGGGCACACGGGCTTCAGCAGTTGTGGCACATGGGCTCCATAGTTGCAGCTCCAAGGCTTTAGAGCACAGGCTCAGTCATTGTGGCTGATAGGCTTCATTGCTCCACAGCATGTGAGATCTTCCCTGATCAGGGATCAAACCTAGAAAAAAATCTAGGGGAGCAGCATCATGTAATCAGACATACTCTTTTTTTGCAAAGAAATCAATGAATAGTCACATGAAGTGAGATAAAGTATAAAAATAGCTATATATCAGTTCTGGTTGGATTTTGCTGCAAATGTTTGAGCCAAACTTAGGGGGGAAAAAAACTCCCTGTCTCCCGGTTCGATTCCTGGCTAGGGAAGATCCCCTGGAGAAGGGAAGGACAGTCCACTCCGGTATTCTTGCCTGGAGAACCCCATGGACAGAGGAGCCTGGCGGGCTACAGTCCATGGGGTCACAAACAGTCAGACAGGTTAGCGACTGAGCAGAAAAGATATTGGGAATCACCATGGTTCTTGGCTCACAATTTGACAGTTATTTTTTGTGGAGTAAAATTAATGTACTTCCCACTTTTAAAAGTATAAGTGTACAATTCAATGGCTTTTAGTATGTTTGTAAAACTGTGATACCAACATCACAGCCAATTGTAGAATTTTTCATCACCTCCAGAAGAGTCTGCATCCTTTCACTATCCAGTCTCCCTCCTCACCTCCAGACCCAACTCCCATTCCTCAGACCTAAGCAACCATGAATCAACTTTCTCTCCATATTTGTCCGTTCCTTTGACATTTCATAGACATGGAATCTTATAACAAATGCTTTTTTTAGCCTACTGTTTTCAAGATTCATTCATGTTATAGTTTATAATTTATTTCATTTCTTGACCAAATAATATTCCATTGTATGACTATACCATCTTGGTTTATCCATTTGTCAATTGAAAGACACTTGAATTGTTTCCACTTTTTCTTTTAATGCATTTATTTATTTATTTATTTATTTATTTTTGGCTCTTCTGAGTTTTTACTGCTGCCACCAGCTCTTCTCTAGTTGCAAGAGGTGGGGGCTACCTCTAGCTGAGGTGAGCAGGCTTCCTGTTGCAGTGACTTCTCTTGTTGTGGAACTCGGGCTCTAGGGCACACGGGCTTCAGCAGTTGTGGCACATGGGCTCCATAGTTGCAGCTCCAAGGCTTTAGAGCACAGGCTCAGTCATTGTGGCTGATAGGCTTCATTGCTCCACAGCATGTGAGATCTTCCCTGATCAGGGATCAAACCTGTGTCTCCTGCACTGGCAGGTGAATTCTTTTCCACTGAGCTACCAGGGAAGCCCCACTTTCTAGTTATTGTGAATAATGGTTCTATGAACATTTATTTCCACTTTTTCTTTTTTTGGACATGGTTTCCATTCTCTTATGAAATTCATAGAAGTGGAATTGTCAAGTCGAAAGGTAACTCTAGGGACTTCCCTGGTGGTCCAGTGGTTAAGGATCTGCCTTGAAATGCAGGAGATGTGGGTTTGATCCCTGGTCTGGGAGCTGGGATCCCACATACTATGGAGCAACTATAGCACACGAGGACAGAGCCTGCACGCCTCCACCACGGAACCCGCACACAACTAGAGAGAGTCCATGTGCTGCACCAAAGGTCCCACGTGTCACAGTTAAGACCTAACACAGCCAAGTAAGTAAACAAAAAAGGATAACTGTATTTAACCATTTGAGAAACTGCCAGATTATTTTCCAAAGTGGCTTTTGGTCACTTGAATGGCTACCCTGTTCATAGCAACTGTGTTAATGACCATGTAGACTTCTATAAAAAGTATGTTTGGGGGGCTTCCCTTGTGGCTCAGTGGATAAGACCCCGTCTGCCAATGCAGGAGACACAGGTTCGAGCCCTGATGCGGGAAGATCCCACATACCGCAGAGCAGCTAAACTCACACATCAGCAAAGACCCAGCACAGCCAAAAATAAATAAATAAAAGTTGTTTTTTTTTTTTTTAAAAGTATGTTTGGATTCTTTCTCCAAAACTCCAATACTTTGGCCACCTGACACAAAGAGCTGTCTCATTGGAAATGACCCTAATACTTGAAGACTGAAAGCCAAAGGAGAAGAGGGCAGCAGAGGATGAGAGACTTGGACAGCATCCCTGAGTCAATGGCCATGAACTTGAACGAACTCCAGGAGATAGTGGAGGACAGGGAAGTCTGGTGGGCTACAGTCCATGGGGATGCAAAGAGTCGCAATTCCCTTTCTCAAAAGAAAACAAGATATTGAAAAACACTTGTGAGTTCTGATTTTGTGTCTTCTGCAAAGAACAAGTCACTTTGTCTTCATCAATAAAGTGGGAACAACCAATGGCACCATCTGGAATTCTCTGACAGAAGACATGGCTCTGTGTTTACTAAATACCATGAGCAGAATTCTTTCACGGGAGCTCTTTGAACCTGAAACTGAGTAGTACTCAGTGACCATGAGTCTGCAGTCCTAGGAAAGCCTTAATCAGCCTTGGTCAGGGAGGCAGAACCGATACAGGAGTATGTGGGGTCTGCCCCCAACCCTCAATTAAAAGGCAGTTTCTGCAACATGCCTTCTTTTTGAATCAGAGCCAGGGTCATTGTTGGGCTGAGGTAACATTAATTATTTTTCCGCTTGTCGGATTCCATGAAAAAGATGTGAAAATGGCCTGTTTGTGAAAGAGTGCAGGCCGAGGCTGTGAGCTGATTATGTCAAACCTAGTCAAAGCTTCCTTGGTGTGGGAGATTGTAATCAACAAAGCATGGCGGCATCTGGGCCCATTACAGAAGGAACCCCATCCTGCCTGGCTCCCCAGCAAAGACAAGAAGCCAGCTTTAACCCCTGCTGGACTGCATTGCCCTGACTGTCTGCAGCACAGAAATTTTATTCTCACTGATTATCCAGTACGCATTTAAAGGACAGAGTAATGAAGGAGGTAACTATCCTTGTTTATAGTGGGGGAGAAGACTTTGAAAAGAGCAAATTCTCTCCTGATAGAGCAGCATCCATTCTTGTCCCTGTTTGTTTGTTTTTGGCTGCACTGGGTCTTCATTGCTGCCCACGAGCTTTATCTAGTTGCAGTAAGCAGGGGCTACTCACTAGTCGTGGTGTGTGGGCTTCTCATGGTGGTGGCTTCTCTTGTGAGGCACTGGCTCTCGGTGTATGGGCTCCAGTAGCTGTGGCACATGGGCTTCGTTGCTTTGAGGCAAGTGGGATCCGCCCAGACCAGGGATCAAATCTGTGTCCCCTGCATTGGCAGGTGGATTCCTAGCCACTGGGCCACCAGGGAAGTCCAGCATCAAGTCTTATTCTATAACTTTGGCAGCCATGCACATGAGTGAACGAACTCCAGGAGATAGTGGAGGACAGGGAAGTCTGGTGGGCTACAGTCCATGGGGATGCAAAGAGTCGCAATTCCCTTTCTCAAAAGAAAACAAGATATTGAAAAACACTTGTGAGTTCTGATTTTGTGTCTTCTGCAAAGAACAAGTCACTTTGTCTTCATCAATAAAGTGGGAACAACCAATGGCACCATCTGGAATTCTCTGACAGAAGACATGGCTCTGTGTTTACTAAATACCATGAGCAGAATTCTTTCACGGGAGCTCTTTGAACCTGAAACTGAGTAGTACTCAGTGACCATGAGTCTGCAGTCCTAGGAAAGCCTTAATCAGCCTTGGTCAGGGAGGCAGAACCGATACAGGAGTATGTGGGGTCTGCCCCCAACCCTCAATTAAAAGGCAGTTTCTGCAACATGCCTTCTTTTTGAATCAGAGCCAGGGTCATTGTTGGGCTGAGGTAACATTAATTATTTTTCCGCTTGTCGGATTCCATGAAAAAGATGTGAAAATGGCCTGTTTGTGAAAGAGTGCAGGCCGAGGCTGTGAGCTGATTATGTCAAACCTAGTCAAAGCTTCCTTGGTGTGGGAGATTGTAATCAACAAAGCATGGCGGCATCTGGGCCCATTACAGAAGGAACCCCATCCTGGCTGGCTCCCAGCAAAGACAAGAAGCCAGCTTTAACCCCTGCTGGACTGCATTGCCCTGACTGTCTGCAGCACAGAAATTTTATTCTCACTGATTATCCAGTACGCATTTAAAGGACAGAGTAATGAAGGAGGTAACTATCCTTGTTTATAGTGGGGGAGAAGACTTTGAAAAGAGCAAATTCTCTCCTGATAGAGCAGCATCCATTCTTGTCCCTGTTTGTTTGTTTTTGGCTGCACTGGGTCTTCATTGCTGCCCACGAGCTTTATCTAGTTGCAGTAAGCAGGGGCTACTCACTAGTCGTGGTGTGTGGGCTTCTCATGGTGGTGGCTTCTCTTGTGAGGCACTGGCTCTCGGTGTATGGGCTCCAGTAGCTGTGGCACATGGGCTTCGTTGCTTTGAGGCAAGTGGGATCCGCCCAGACCAGGGATCAAATCTGTGTCCCCTGCATTGGCAGGTGGATTCCTAGCCACTGGGCCACCAGGGAAGTCCAGCATCAAGTCTTATTCTATAACTTTGGCAGCCATGCACATGAGTCAAGGCATCAAGATGCAAAGCTTGAAAGATACAGAAATAAGCTGAGGGAGAAAAAAGAGGAAAGAAAAACAGTCTGAAAAAGACCTCAGATCATTAGTGAGGTACTTACTGGTTTCTACATAGGTGGTGCCTGGGGACAGTGTTCTGGTGGAAAGAAGTGCCCCTGTATGGCAATGGACAAGCATTCATTTTATGCAAGATTGAGAAGTCTTCCACTGTCTCAGCAGAGAACTGAGTGAGACAGCTGATAATGCTATGGACCAACTAAAGCTCACCCCCTCTTGGTAAGCATTCAACCCAATCATCATCAAATGTGTTGGAACCAACTTTCCTTTTTTTTCCATCCGCAATATTTGTTACATTTCTTTCCCTTTACTAAAATAAAAGGCATTGATTATAAAGCCTACTTCCAGGGGGCCTTCGCTGTGGTCCAGTGACGAAGACTGCACTCCTAAAGCACGGGGCTCAGGTTCGATCCCCACTTGGGGAACTAGATTCCACATGCCACAGCTGAGAAACTAAGGGTTTGAATGCCTCAGCGGAAGATCCGGCATGCTGCAACTTAAATCCTGTGTGCCACAACTAAGACTCGGTGCAGCCAATAAATAAACAATATTTTAAAAAAAGAAAGCCTACTTCCAGACATGACTGTTTAAAGATCATATGCTATAAACATAAACTATTACTGATCGGCAGTGATAAAAAGAGCTTATAGCAGAAATGAAAATCAACAGCACTGAAGCACACTATTTAGTTTAATGGATATTTTTTCCATAGAAAGTCTTTCTTGATGAAGCAGACAAGATGCTGATCTATATTCTGACGCAAATTCCTTGTCTAGCAGCACACTGGCATATACAAGTAGCATTACTCTAGATGGACCAAAAGCTTGCATCATTACTTCAAGTCAAAATGAACGTGAAAACCACAAGTGAAGACCAATGCAGGCATGTGACACTGGCAATTTCAGTAAAACCTGAGTACTGCTACCATTAGTGATTTGATTTCCCTAAATTATGGAACATGTTAGTCACTCAGTCATGTCCAATTACTTGCGACCCCATGGACTGTAGTCTGCCAGGCTCCTCAGTCCAGGCAATTTTCCAGCAAGAATACTGGAGTGGGTTGCCATGCCCTTCTCCAGGAGATCTTCCCGACCCAGGGACTGAACCCAAGTCTCCTGCATTGCAGGCTGCAACTAAGAAGTCCCATGCTGCAACTAAAAGATCCAGCATGCCACAATTAAGACCCAGTGTAGTCAAATAAATATATTTAAAAAATTAAAACATAAAAAAAGAATGTCTATGGCTTGCTTACACTCCGAAAACTATTTTCTGATATTAGTATTAGAATATCTATGAAAAAAGTGGTTTCGTGAGCAAATACGATGTTTCTTTTTTTTTTTTCTTAAGAAATATTTATTTATTTGGCTGCATAGATTTTAGTTGTGGCTTGTGGAATCTAGTTCCCTGACCAGGGATCAAACCCCAGCCCCTTGCCTTAAGACAACAGAGTCTTAGCCACTGGACCACCAGGGGAAATCCCAGCAAATAGGTCTTCAAAATCCTGGACTAACCAGTCAAAGGTGAAAGATTCTTCTTCAGCCTTTTTGATACATGAATGTGAGCATGCATTTCCAACATTTGACATATGAGTTGACTCATTTTCCAAATTTATTCAGTCATGAACTGCCCTGGTTCCCTACTTTTAAGAAGCTATTTGCTAATGAGATGTAGATTGTTTTTTTATATTTAGATTTTGTGTTTTTTAAATTTTTACAATGTTGTATTGGTTTCTGCCAAACAACAACAAAAATCAGCCATAATTATACAAACATCCCCTCCCTCGGGAGTCTTCTTCCCTTCCCCCCCACCCCCATCTATGATGACCTGGAAATGAACACTATTCACATCCCCACCCTCATTTTTGTAGATAAAAGAAAGGAGACAATAGATACTGCCCGAAGTGAGAAGTTAAAAGAGTCTATAGGAAGTTTGTGCGCTGTTTCAAATAGGAAAAAAAAGGAGAGAGATATTTGACCCTTTTTACTTCAATTTTCTAAGCCCCATGAGGACAAGTTCATGTCTTATTTTCTTATTGTTTGATGGATTCTTTCCATTGCCTGGGTGCAAAACCTAGCCCATCATTGTTACTTAAATAATGTTTGTTAAATGAATTACTTAATACCTCCAATAATCACTAGCAATCTACTAAAAAGGTGGTGGGGTAGTTAGGGTTGGCAAAGTGAGATGTTTCCTTATATTTCTTAAGAGTAGAGAGATCAGAGAACTCCTATAGCAAGAGCATCAGTTTTTATACTACAACTAAAAGATCCAGCATGCCACAATTAAGACCCAGTGTAGTCAAATAAATATATTTAAAAAATTAAAACATAAAAAAAGAATGTCTATGGTTTGTTTACACTCCGAAAACTATTTTCTGATATTAGTATTAGAATATCTATGAAAAAAGTGGTTTCGTGAGCAAATACGATGTTTCTTTTTTTTTTTTCTTAAGAAATATTTATTTATTTGGCTGCATAGATTTTAGTTGTGGCTTGTGGAATCTAGTTCCCTGACCAGGGATCAAACCCCAGCCCCTTGCCTTAAGACAACAGAGTCTTAGCCACTGGACCACCAGGGAAGTCCCAGCAAATAGGTCTTCAAAATCCTGGACTAACCAGTCAAAGGTGAAAGATTCTTCTTCAGCCTTTTTGATACATGAATGTGAGCATGCATTTCCAACATTTGACATATGAGTTGACTCATTTTCCAAATTTATTCAGTCATGAACTGCCCTGGTTCCCTACTTTTAAGAAGCTATTTGCTAATGAGATGTAGATTGTTTTTTTATATTTAGATTTTGTGTTTTTTAAATTTTTACAATGTTGTATTGGTTTCTGCCAAACAACAACAAAAATCAGCCATAATTATACAAACATCCCCTCCCTCGGGAGTCTTCTTCCCTTCCCCCCCACCCCCATCTATGATGACCTGGAAATGAACACTATTCACATCCCCACCCTCATTTTTGTAGATAAAAGAAAGGAGACAATAGATACTGCCCGAAGTGAGAAGTTAAAAGAGTCTATAGGAAGTTTGTGCGCTGTTTCAAATAGGAAAAAAAAGGAGAGAGATATTTGACCCTTTTTACTTCAATTTTCTAAGCCCCATGAGGACAAGTTCATGTCTTATTTTCTTATTGTTTGATGGATTCTTTCCATTGCCTGGGTGCAAAACCTAGCCCATCATTGTTACTTAAATAATGTTTGTTAAATGAATTACTTAATACCTCCAATAATCACTAGCAATCTACTAAAAAGGTGGTGGGGTAGTTTCAGGCTGTTTGGCAAAGTGAGATGTTTCCTTATATTTCTTAAGAGTAGAGAGATCAGAGAACTCCTATAGCAAGAGCATCAGCAAAACTTTTCAACCTCCACATATAATACCTAAATTAATCAGGATAAGCAGGAACAGTTGTGTGGGTTACACACTGAACAAATTATTGGGGCACCATTCACTGTTTTCAAGAAGAATGTTTACAGTTGAGTTTGGCTGAGAAGTCAGACATATAGGAGTAATTATAGTGCAATCAAAGAGAGTCTGTGATTGTTTTCTATGCTAGGGGGTGCTGTGGTGCAAGGTCTGGTATATTGTTTGTATTATGTTTATCATTGGTTGACTTTATGGCAGGCAAGTAAGTCCTTGGACTACAGAAGGTAGATGTAGATGTTCAGCAAACGTTTATGTAATAAAATCTTGTTGTTCCAAACTCACTCACTTTCCGCATATTACGATAACTCTTGGTCCAGTCCTTTATTCCCATGCCTTTGCCTGTTCCCTCTATTTAAATCACCCTTCCTCTGCTCTTCCTGACACATTGAAATTAATTCTTCAGGGTCCAGGTCCAATGTCACCTCCTCTCTGTGGTGTCCCCAGACCTCTCTGTGGCATTCATCTGCCATGGCTGAATTCACTCTTCCCCAGTGTTTGTGCCAGCAGCACTTTTAACAGCGATTACCAGTGCCTAGTAAAAGCAAGGAAGAGAGATGGTTATGTGCTTTATCACTATTGTTAAATTTTTAAAATATTTAGTTATCTGCACCAGGTCTTAGTTGCAGCCTGTGGGATCTTCAGTTGCAACATGTGTACTCTCAGCTTTGGTATGTAGGATCTAATTCCCTGACCAGGAATAGAACCCAAGCCTCACACTGGGAGCGTAGAGTCTTAGCCACTGGACCACCAGGGAAGTCTTAATGCTTCTGTACTTTAGGTCAGACAGGGAAGGGTTAAAAATCTGGGTGCTCACTAATAGTTATAACATTGGGTAAGTTACTAACCTTTTCTAAGCTTCAGTTTTGAGGGATAGTAAGTTATAGTAATAGTAACAGTAATAGTGAGATGGTACATTAGATAGGGTATGTCTTCCTTGCATTGCTCCAGCAGAGAACTGGTTATTCAGTTTCGAAGAGAATTTTTTTTTTTTTTGGCCATAGCATGAGGGCTTTTGGCATCTCAGCTTCCCAACCAGGGATTGAGCCCCAGGTCCCAGCAGTGAAAGCGCAGAAAGCACCAAGACCTAATCACTGAACTGCCAGGGCATTCTCAGAATACTCTTTTTTTTTTTAAAAAAAAAAGATTTATTTATTTATTTACTTTGGGCGGGGGTCGGGTTGGGGAGGGAGGGGAGCGGGCGGGCCACTTCTATTGGTCTTTCATTTCTCTATTTTCATCGGTCTTTGTTCTTTGGCTCCTGTGGGCCTGCCATCACAGTGGCATCTGTCGTTGCAGAGCGCCGGTTCTGGGCGCATGCGCTTCAGAGCTCCGACTCGGTAATTGTACACATGGGTCCAGCCACTCCGCGGCATGTGGGATCTTCCCAGGCCAGGGATCGAACCAGCGTCCCCTGCACTGCAAGGCGGTGTCCTTACCCACTGGACCACCAGGGGAAGCCCTCAGAATACTCTTGAGAGTAGATCTCCTTGTTTAGTCTCTATCTTGGGAAAATGGTCAACTATTTACGAGTAGTACTTATTGGTTTATAATGACTTATTAATGGCTAAATTATAAAGTGCATGTTTTCTTTCTTTCTTCCCCCTCTAAACCCTTTCTTCTTCGTTGTTTACAGTGAGTTACCTCTGCCCAGTCATTTGTTGAGATGGTAGTGCTCATTTATTTGAGAATGAAAAAGCAGTGGTGACCATTAGAATCACATTTCGGTCATCAATGATTGGACAACCCTGAAACCTATTCCTGATTCTCTTTGGTTTGTTTGTTTTTTTGGCCACGTGGTGTGTGGGATGTTAGTTCCCCAGCCAAAGATTGAACCCTCACCTCTTGCATTGGAAGAGCAGAGACTTAACCACTAGACTGCCAGAGAAGTCCTTGGGATCTACTAATTCTTACCCCTGTATGATCAGAGAGACATTAACAGTTGGGATTTAGTATGGGTTGTGTTGTGTTGATTTACAGAGCTGCCATTCCCAGGGATGCCCCAGACTTTACAAAAGCTAAATAATCTGCCAACCAAAATTAAGCTTTTCTGCAGCCTGAGTAAGCAGAACTTCACAAAGTCAAATCTGAATCAACAGCCCATGCCTCGTTGGTATAAAGAACAAGGATTGTCAGCTTCTAGATGTTTCTGTAATAACCGTGTTCCCTCGAGTTCTGTGCAGTTCCACACCTTGGGCTACTTTCCCTCAAGCGTCTTCGGCCTTATTGTCCTCTCATCTAACATGAGTAGGAGGAAATTGTTATCAAGCATTGTTGCATCTTCTTCATCTGCTTCACTAACCCAATTCCATCCTTCCCTGTAAAATTGTTCACTCGAGCTTCTTCAGGTTCAGAACGGCAAGTAGAAGGACATGTGGTTGTTGCCTCCTGCCAGAGCACCGAAATTGCAAGTCGTTGTCGAAGGGCACAGACAAAATTGTTCATGTGGACTTCCCTGGTGGTCCAGTGGTTAAGATACTGTACCTCCAGTATAAGGGGCATGAGTTTGATCCTTGGTCCGGAACTACAATTCCACATGCTGCACAGCACAACCAAGAAAATACAAAAAAATAAATAGTTCATTTTACTATATATGAACTTGAAACCAAAACCCTTCACATCTCTGTATGTTCTCTTCTGATCTTTTTCAATAGTTGAACACAGTTTTTTTTCTTCATTTGAAATTAGTTTTTTAACACAGTTTATAGCTAAGGTTTTGCATGTTTTCTTTCTTCCCCCTCTAAACCCTTTCTTCTTCGTTGTTTACAGTGAGTTACCTCTGCCCAGTCATTTGTTGAGATGGTAGTGCTCATTTATTTGAGAATGAAAAAGCAGTGGTGACCATTAGAATCACATTTCGGTCATCAATGATTGGACAACCCTGAAACCTATTCCTGATTCTCTTTGGTTTGTTTGTTTTTTTGGCCACGTGGTGTGTGGGATGTTAGTTCCCCAGCCAAAGATTGAACCCTCACCTCTTGCATTGGAAGAGCAGAGACTTAACCACTAGACTGCCAGAGAAGTCCTTGGGATCTACTAATTCTTACCCCTGTATGATCAGAGAGACATTAACAGTTGGGATTTAGTATGGGTTGTGTTGTGTTGATTTACAGAGCTGCCATTCCCAGGGATGCCCCAGACTTTACAAAAGCTAAATAATCTGCCAACCAAAATTAAGCTTTTCTGCAGCCTGAGTAAGCAGAACTTCACAAAGTCAAATCTGAATCAACAGCCCATGCCTCGTTGGTATAAAGAACAAGGATTGTCAGCTTCTAGATGTTTCTGTAATAACCGTGTTCCCTCGAGTTCTGTGCAGTTCCACACCTTGGGCTACTTTCCCTCAAGCGTCTTCGGCCTTATTGTCCTCTCATCTAACATGAGTAGGAGGAAATTGTTATCAAGCATTGTTGCATCTTCTTCATCTGCTTCACTAACCCAATTCCATCCTTCCCTGTAAAATTGTTCACTCGAGCTTCTTCAGGTTCAGAACGGCAAGTAGAAGGACATGTGGTTGTTGCCTCCTGCCAGAGCACCGAAATTGCAAGTCGTTGTCGAAGGGCACAGACAAAATTGTTCATGTGGACTTCCCTGGTGGTCCAGTGGTTAAGATACTGTACCTCCAGTATAAGGGGCATGAGTTTGATCCTTGGTCCGGAACTACAATTCCACATGCTGCACAGCACAACCAAGAAAATACAAAAAAATAAATAGTTCATTTTACTATATATGAACTTGAAACCAAAACCCTTCACATCTCTGTATGTTCTCTTCTGATCTTTTTCAATAGTTGAACACAGTTTTTTTTCTTCATTTGAAACTCATGTGTACCATTCTTGTTTCATTCTGCTTTTCCCAATCTCCCACATATTCACTGCATTTATATGGGCTACAACTACATAATTGTTATTTGAAGAATTTAGTTTGCCATCTTGTTAATAAACAAGAATTTCTTAGTTTATTGCCTTTTTTTTGTTATTGAAGGTTGTTTAGATTTTTCTTATTTATAAATAGCATTAGTAGGACTTTCTTTATACCTCCCATTTTTATTATTCCTTGGAAGTATATTTTACAGATAGAATTATCTGATCACAGTTCTTGTAATATTTTCACATAGCCAGACAATTGGTAGCTACTGAGTTTCATGTAAGTGTACCTGTTTTCTCATAATCACAGAGTGTTACACTTTCAACTTCTGTAGACTCGAGAGAGATACAAAAATCTCCTAAACCTATTTTGAGTTGCATTTTTTCTCTATGAATTTTTCAGATTACATACTGCCTGTATTTCCTCGAACATTGACTATATTTGACCACAGAATGAGTTACTTTCTCAACATTTAATAGCAATTAGACATAATCACAGTGGAAATGATGTTCATGACAATACGAGGCCCAACGCAGACCTAATCACTTAATAAACCACTGAGGAAGATAAAGAGCGATTTTAAACTCCTCCACATAGAAGAGTTTCACACAACCACTAAGGGGAAGATATGGTCATCTTCACAGCAGGAAGGGATCCGTGGGCAGACAGGATTTCAAGACTTACGTAGATTAACAGTGCCAACCTGCATGCCAGCATGAATCCTGAATACAACCCCTGTCCCTCTTATTTCAGATTCTACAATTCAGATGCCTACAGAGGCAAGGTAAGGAAAATAAATCCTTATTGGGCCAGATAATAACATAAGAGGAGGTGAGAACAGGAGAATTAGTGTCATGCCTGTCTATGACATTGAACTCTTATTAAGGAAAATATTCTTTGCACCCCCTTCCTGCCACAAAAGCAAAAACAAATAAACAAAACCCACAACTGCAGTCCAGATGTGGCCCTTGGCTGCCACACTGTGCTCTCTGCTTAATGCTTTTTATGGAGACTGTACTCAAACGTCAGGAGAGGTCTTATGCAGACAAGTGAGGTGGGAGCAGCAGTTCAGTTGACTTTTTTTTCTTTTAATGTTGGCTTCTGTGTTTGGTTGATTTATTTATTTATTTATTTTTCATCCATCTTTATTCTTCAGCCTGTGTGGGCCTCCCGTTGCAGTGGTCTCTCATTGCAGAGCATCTGCTCTGGGCACAAGCGCTCCAGAGCGCTGATTCGCAATTGGACACATTGGGCCCAGTCACTCCTGGGCACGTGGGATCTTCCTGGGCCGGGGATCGAACTGGTGCCTCTTGCACTGCAAGGTGGACTCTTTACCCAGTGGACCACCAGGGAAGCCCTCAGTTGCCTTTTAATGCTACTAAGAAAAAGGGACTTCCCTGGTGGTCCAGTGGTTAAAAATTCGCCTTCAATCACTGGTCTGGGAAGATTTCACATTCTGCAGAGTAACTAAGCCAGTGTGTCCCACCTACGGAGCCCCTGGGCTGCAGCTACTAAAGCCTTCATGCTCCATAATAAGATAAGCCACTGCAATGAGAAGCCTGCACTCTGCAGCAAACAATAGGCACCCTCGCCCTAACTAGAGAAAGCCCAAATGCTGCATGGAAGGCCCAGCAGAACCAAAAATAAATAAATAAAAATTTAAAAATATGACTAGAGGGGCTTCTGTAGTGGTCCAGTGGGTAAGGACACCACCTTGCAGTGCAAGGGGCACCGGTTCGATCCCTGGCCAGGGAAGATCTCATGTGTCGCGGAGCGGCTGGACTGGTGTGTCCAATTACGAGCCAGCGTGCTGGAGCGCATGCACCCAGAGCTGGTGCTCTGCCATGAGAGAAGTCACTGCAGTGGGAGACTCACGCAGGCCAGAGAATAAAGATGGATGAAAATAAATAAAGGAAGGACCAGTAAAAAAGGCCAAAATTAAAAATAAAAGTTATAAAAAAGAAATCAACTTCAACATATATATAACTAGAAAAAGAGTAGCACACACCCAGTGAACAGTAACTGTGGTCCTGCTTCAAAGACAGTAGAGCAAGCTGGGGACTGTGGCCAACTGGACAATGCATGCCTCCATTTAAAATTTTTTTTTACTATGGCATTAAAAAAATACAAAATAGAGTAGTATAGTAAAGGCCACAGGCCCATCACCCCTCACTGGACTATTCTTTCCCCACCAAAAGCCTTGGCACCATGTCTTTAGATTTTGCAAATTTTAGTCCTTGTAAGACTGAGCACAGTTCCTTTTACCTGATGAGCAAGCAAATTTATTTGTTTCGTTCCAGTGGAATTCTGAGCATTGAACTCTTTTTTTTTCTTGCCTTAAAGCCTTCACAGAGGCATTTCCTTAAAGAAATAAAACTGTTTTAGGAGCTTAAGTATGTGACTCTAACAGAATTCCCCTTGACTCCTCGGCTGGATGGAATCTATTCAGGAATACCAGAAGGCAGCTTAACCAAGCGTCTTTGGTCTTTACTTTCAGGTGTGCAGAACTGGGCTAACAAGGTGATTCTTTCCCAAGAAGACTATGGAAATGTTTTACACTCTTCTGTATGGGCCATCTTACCACGGTGAGCAGATGTGGGCCTGGAAGCCATCACCTGTCACCCTAGGGCCCGAGCACACCTTACAGAATAGAACCTCTTTTCCACCGAACCCCGAACGAGGGTTTTTCCACTCGTTGAGAGGATCTCATAATCCTCCCCGACACCGGACTCCAGGTAGATCAGGCACTCAATTTACATAGGAACAAAACCAAAACTTCTTTGTGCAATGTGGCCAAACCAATGAGATTTCCATTCCCAGTGTGGCAAATTATGTGGTTATACGATTCCCCCAGAGTTAGCTCTAAAAGTGAACATAGACCTTTTTTAAGTTTTTGCTTTAAAAAACATTGAGTTAAATTATGGGACTTCCCTGGTGGCCCAGTGGTTAAGACTCTGTGCTTCCAATGCAGGGGAACCGGGTTTGATCCCTGGTCAGGGAACTAGATCCCACATGCCACAACTAAGAACCAGTGCAGCCAAATTAAGATAAATAAAGCAATAATTAAAAAACAAAACAAAACATTGAGCTAAATTATGAATTATAGTGCTTGACTTTTTCCAAGTTTGCACTGGTTTACATTTGTCAAATTTGCTCATGATATTATGTGCTTCTGATTTAACACTCAGTTTATTTCATTTTATTTATATTATTATTATTATTATTTTATTTATTTATTTATTTATTTATTTCGGGCGGGGGTCGGGTTGGGGAGGGAGGGGAGCGGGCGGGCCACTTCTATTGGTCTTTCATTTCTCTATTTTCATCCGTCTTTGTCCTTTGGCTCCTGCGGGCCTCCCATCGCGGTGGTGTCTGTTGTCGCAGAGAGCCGGCTCTGGGCGCATGCGCTCCAGAGCTCCGGCTCGCTGATTGGACACATCAGTCCAGCTGCTCCGCGGCACGTGGGATCTTCCCAGGCCAGGGATCGAACCGGCGCCCCTTGCACTGCAAGGCGGTGTCCTTACCCACTGGATCACCAGGGGAAGCCCTATTATTATTATTTTAAAATTTCATTTTATTTTATTGGCCATGCCGTAGGGCTTGCAGGATCTTTGCTCCCCCACCGGAAGCTGGGCTCCAGAAGTGGAAGTGCCAAGACCTAACCACTGGACAGCCAGGGAATTTCTCCATATAGTTTAGATTATAAGACTTTGGTTGGAGTTCTGATTGTAAGCTAATACATTGTTTTTTTTCTTTCTTTCTTTAAAAAAAGTTTTTTTTCTTTATTTCCTATCATGTCTCTTTTTTGTTTATATTTATTTTCATCTGTCTTTTTGTTCTTTGGCCTGAATGGACCTCCCATTGCAGTGGCCTCTCTTATTGCAGAGCACTGGCTCTGGGCACGTGTGTTCCAGAGCGCTGGCTCGTAATTGGACACACCAGTCTGGCCACTCCACAACACGTGGGATCTTCCCGGGCCAGGAATCAAACCGGTGCCCCTTGCACTGCAAGGCAGACTCTTTACCCACTGGACCACTAGGGAAGCCCTTTCTTCTTCTTCTTCTTCTTTTTTTAAGGGTCTGCATTTACCCTACCATACCACAAGAAATCCAGATGTAGATGAGCTTGAGTTTCTCTATCTCAGAGGTTTTCAGGGCTTTTCCACTCGTTGAGAACATGGACTTCTTTATTCAGCTTCAGCCTGTGTGTTGTCAAAGAGAACTACCTCCGACAAACCGCCTGGACACTTTGCTGGCGAGAGAGCAGATGCCAAGGCTGAGCCAACCCAGGTGTCACCAGGCACTAGAGTGCAGGTGTCACCATGGGGAAAGAATCAGAGGAGGTGGCATCGCCATCAACCTGGCCGAGGTCAACATGGGCATCCACTGGCCTCCAAAGGAGTGTTGGGCAGACCCATGGCTCCTCCGCAGGCTGCCCTGGCTTTGCCCGGGTGGCAGTGGTGGGAAGTGCCAGCCAGTACAGAATGAGGGGAGCCCAGGTAGCAATTAAGTGGGGATAAATAGCCATTACCAAGGAGGCTTGACAACTGTAGGAGACCACAGTTTACTCACCAGCAACTGCTTATTTTCCCATTGATCCTCGGCGGATAGGGCCTTGCCTTCTGCAGCGCCCCAAATAACAGGCTGGCAAAGCCCGGTGCTAAGAGGTGGCATCTGAGAAGAATCCGCTCAAGTCTTCCTGTTTGTTTCATCTTAAGGCCTGCCAGGGGAAGAGATAATTACGGGTCTGCGATTTTTGCTCCATCACAGACAATGGAGGGATCAGCAGATGCCTCTCTGAAATCAGATTAAAAAAATTTTTAAAAGGTTTCGGCTCAGGAGGATACCAGCATTTCCCACAGTTTCAGTTGGATGAAAAGACTTTGGTTGGAGTTCTGATTGTAAGCTAATACATTGTTTTTTTTCTTTCTTTCTTTAAAAAAAGTTTTTTTTCTTTATTTCCTATCATGTCTCTTTTTTGTTTATATTTATTTTCATCTGTCTTTTTGTTCTTTGGCCTGAATGGACCTCCCATTGCAGTGGCCTCTCTTATTGCAGAGCACTGGCTCTGGGCACGTGTGTTCCAGAGCGCTGGCTCGTAATTGGACACACCAGTCTGGCCACTCCACAACACGTGGGATCTTCCCGGGCCAGGAATCAAACCGGTGCCCCTTGCACTGCAAGGCAGACTCTTTACCCACTGGACCACTAGGGAAGCCCTTTCTTCTTCTTCTTCTTCTTTTTTTAAGGGTCTGCATTTACCCTACCATACCACAAGAAATCCAGATGTAGATGAGCTTGAGTTTCTCTATCTCAGAGGTTTTCAGGGCTTTTCCACTCGTTGAGAACATGGACTTCTTTATTCAGCTTCAGCCTGTGTGTTGTCAAAGAGAACTACCTCCGACAAACCGCCTGGACACTTTGCTGGCGAGAGAGCAGATGCCAAGGCTGAGCCAACCCAGGTGTCACCAGGCACTAGAGTGCAGGTGTCACCATGGGGAAAGAATCAGAGGAGGTGGCATCGCCATCAACCTGGCCGAGGTCAACATGGGCATCCACTGGCCTCCAAAGGAGTGTTGGGCAGACCCATGGCTCCTCCGCAGGCTGCCCTGGCTTTGCCCGGGTGGCAGTGGTGGGAAGTGCCAGCCAGTACAGAATGAGGGGAGCCCAGGTAGCAATTAAGTGGGGATAAATAGCCATTACCAAGGAGGCTTGACAACTGTAGGAGACCACAGTTTACTCACCAGCAACTGCTTATTTTCCCATTGATCCTCGGCGGGATAGGGCCTTGCCTTCTGCAGCGCCCCAAATAACAGGCTGGCAAAGCCCGGTGCTAAGAGGTGGCATCTGAGAAGAATCCGCTCAAGTCTTCCTGTTTGTTTCATCTTAAGGCCTGCCAGGGGAAGAGATAATTACGGGTCTGCGATTTTTGCTCCATCACAGACAATGGAGGGATCAGCAGATGCCTCTCTGAAATCAGATTAAAAAAATTTTTAAAAGGTTTCGGCTCAGGAGGATACCAGCATTTCCCACAGTTTCAGTTGGATGAAAATGGAAAGACAGAGACGGAGAAAGAAGAAAGGAGAGAAGGGAGGGTGGAAAGGAAGAAAGCTTGAAATTCTTAAAGATGGATATAAACAATGTGGAGGCAGCTGAACAGATTGTTTTCCTGTTGCATTCCTCCTAAATATCTTCCCCTTGGCCCATCATACCACCGGAAATGCTCCCACCAAGATTCATTTCAGGGGGCTTCCCTGGTGGTCCAGTGGCTACTACTTTGAGCAATACTGTGGCCATTTGATGCAAACAGTTAACTCATTGGAAAAGACCCTAATGCTGGGAGAGATTGAAGGCAGAAGAAGAGGGCAGCAGAGACTGAGATGGTTGAATGGCATCACTGACTCAATGGACATGAACTTGGGCAAACTCTGGGAGATGGTGAGGGACAGGGAGGCCTGCCATGCTGCAGTCTGTGGGGTCCCAAAGAATCAGACACAACCTGGTGACTAAACAACAACCCCCAGTGGGTAACACTCCACAGTCCCAACGAAGAGTGTTCCGTCCTGGTCAGGAAACTAGATCCCACATGATGCAATGAAGACTGGAGATCCCAAGTGCTACAACTAAGACCAGGTGCAGACGAATAAGTAAATAAATGATTACCGTTATTTTTTAAAAAGGACTCATTTCATATGCAACCAAGAATCCGCCTTGAGCTTGAGCTTGAGCTTGAGCTTGAGTTTGGAGGCTCAAGACTGTCTGCAGTCACTTCCATTTCCACTAATCATGATCTGATTTGCATCACCATGTAGAGGGTTTTACCTAGTTTAGAACTTAGCTTGAAAGGGATGTGTATCTATTACAGTTTGTATGCCTTTTGTCGGGCTTTTTTTTTTTTTTTTCCATGCAGTATAATCGTGAGATTCATTTATGTCATTGTCTGTATCTCCAGTTCTTTGTTTTTTCACTGTTAAGTCATATTTCATCGTGTCATTATGTCTCTGTTTATCTCTTCACCTATTGGTGGACATTTGATTGTTTCCAACTTGGGGCTAGTGTGAATAAAGCAACAATGAACATTTCTATGAGTCATTTTCTGGATACATTTCTACCTTCAGTTCAGTTGCTCAGTCGTGTCTGACTCCTTGTGACCCCATGGACTGCGGCACGCCAGGCTTCCCTGTCCTTCACCATCTCGTAGTGTGTGTTTACACTCATGCCTGTTGACTCAGTGATGCCATCCAATCATTTCATCCTCTGCCATCCCCTTCTCCTTCTGCTTTCTATTTTTCCCAGCATCAGGGTCTTTTCAAATGAGTTGTATCTTCACTTCAGGTGGCCAAAATAATGGAGCTTCAGTTTCAGTGTCAGTCTTTCCAATGAATATTCAGGGTTGATTTCCTTTAGGATTGACTGGGTTTGATCTCCTTATTTGTAGGATTGAAGAGAGGAAAATTTATACTTTTCATAAGAAGGTCACAATCTGATTTTCCGAAAGGCTTGTGCTATTTTACTCTCTTCTTATCTTTGCATGAGATTCTGATTGCTTGGCATCCTTGTCAAGTCTTATGATGATCAGCCTTTTAAAATGTCACTGTCATGTTTTTCATGTGTTTCCTTGATAACTCATGTACTTCTTAGCCATGTACTAAACAACTTGTTGTTTCAATGTAGAAAAGTCTCATACATACTTTGCTAAATTCATCCTAGATGTGGGGGTGATTATCTTAATGATACTGTGAATGGTACCTTTAAAAAATTTGTTTTTCGATTATTGTGAATATCTAGAAATTCAATTAATTTTTGTATATAGATCATGGATCTTGCAATTTTTCTGAATTCACTTATAATATGTCATACTTATTTTATAGAAGGCTATAAGGTCTTTTGTATACACAATTAAGTTATCTGCAAATGTCAGTTTTCTTTTCCAGATCCTCTGCCTCTTCTTTGATGCCTCAATTTCAAGCAAAACTCCCCAAAGCAGATACCTTTGCCTTGTTCTTAGACTTACTAAGAAATACTTTACTATTACACCATTATCGTAATACTATGATATTAGCTGCAAGTTCCTGTAGTTCCTTTGATAAGGGTGAGGAAGTTTCCTTCCGTTAGTTTGTTTTGACTGTGAAAAGCTGTTGAATTTTGTCAGATGCCTTTTGCACATCTGTTCAGGTTTTAGTATCAAGGTTACATTGGACCCATAAAACAAATCAAGAAGTGTTCCTTCCTTTTTTATTTTTTGGAAAGAGTTTGTGTATGACTAGTATTGTTTCTCCCTTTATAATGTTTTAAAATTAATTAATGTATTTATTTGGCTGTGCAGGGTCTTAGTTATGGTATGTAGGCTCTAGTTCCCTGATCAGAAATTGAACCTGGGTCCCCGGCATTGGGAGCAGAGAATCTTAGCCAGTGGACCAATGAATCATTTCATCCTCTGCCCCTTCTCCTTCTGCTTTCTATTTTTCCCAGCATCAGGGTCTTTTCAAATGAGTTGTATCTTCACTTCAGGTGGCCAAAATAATGGAGCTTCAGTTTCAGTGTCAGTCTTTCCAATGAATATTCAGGGTTGATTTCCTTTAGGATTGACTGGGTTTGATCTCCTTATTTGTAGGATTGAAGAGAGGAAAATTTATACTTTTCATAAGAAGGTCACAATCTGATTTTCCGAAAGGCTTGTGCTATTTTACTCTCTTCTTATCTTTGCATGAGATTCTGATTGCTTGGCATCCTTGTCAAGTCTTATGATGATCAGCCTTTTAAAATGTCACTGTCATGTTTTTCATGTGTTTCCTTGATAACTCATGTACTTCTTAGCCATGTACTAAACAACTTGTTGTTTCAATGTAGAAAAGTCTCATACATACTTTGCTAAATTCATCCTAGATGTGGGGGTGATTATCTTAATGATACTGTGAATGGTACCTTTAAAAAATTTGTTTTTCGATTATTGTGAATATCTAGAAATTCAATTAATTTTTGTATATAGATCATGGATCTTGCAATTTTTCTGAATTCACTTATAATATGTCATACTTATTTTATAGAAGGCTATAAGGTCTTTTGTATACACAATTAAGTTATCTGCAAATGTCAGTTTTCTTTTCCAGATCCTCTGCCTCTTCTTTGATGCCTCAATTTCAAGCAAAACTCCCCAAAGCAGATACCTTTGCCTTGTTCTTAGACTTACTAAGAAATACTTTACTATTACACCATTATCGTAATACTATGATATTAGCTGCAAGTTCCTGTAGTTCCTTTGATAAGGGTGAGGAAGTTTCCTTCCGTTAGTTTGTTTTGACTGTGAAAAGCTGTTGAATTTTGTCAGATGCCTTTTGCACATCTGTTCAGGTTTTAGTATCAAGGTTACATTGGACCCATAAAACAAATCAAGAAGTGTTCCTTCCTTTTTTATTTTTTGGAAAGAGTTTGTGTATGACTAGTATTGTTTCTCCCTTTATAATGTTTTAAAATTAATTAATGTATTTATTTGGCTGTGCAGGGTCTTAGTTATGGTATGTAGGCTCTAGTTCCCTGATCAGAAATTGAACCTGGGTCCCCGGCATTGGGAGCAGAGAATCTTAGCCAGTGGACCACCAAGGAAGTCCCCGTTAGTCTCTTTAAAGTGTGATAGAATTCATCAGTTGAAGTCATCTGAGTCCAGGGGTGTATTTGTGGATTTTAGTGATAAATTCAGCATACTTAATACATACGGAGCTATTTCCCTTTTTTAAAATTTTCTCCTGAGTCAGTTTACTTTTTTTTTAGAAATACATTATTTATTTATTTATTTTTGGCTGTTCTGGGTGTTCACTGCTGCTGCAGGCTCTTCTCTGGTTGCAGGGAGTGGGGGGCGACTCTCTAGTTGAGGTGAGCAGGCTTCTTGTTGTGGTGACTTGTCTTGTTGTGGAACTCGGGCTCTAGGGCTCACGGGCTTCAGTATTTGAGGCCCATGGGCTCCATAGTTGCGGCTCCAAGGCTCTAGAGTACAGGCTCCATAGTTGTGGCTCACGGGCTTAGTTGCTCCACAGCGTGTGGGATCTTCCCGGATCAGGGATCAAACCTGTGTCTCCTGCATTGGCAGGCGAACTCTTCCCCACTGAGCTACCAGGGAAGTCCCTGAGTCAGTTTTGTAAGTTCTGGTTTGGGGAGGAAATTATCCATTTCATCTTTCTTTTTTATTGTATTGGCAGGAAGCCATTCACAAAATCCTCACATTTTTCGTTATGACCATAGGATTTATCATGTAAAAAAACTCCTGCATTGAATGGGAGCTGGGGTTCTGAGGAGGAAATTATCCACATTTCTTATTACACCATTATCATAATACTATGATATTAGCTGCAAGTTCCTGTAGTTCCTTTGATAAGGGTGAGGAAGTTTCCTTCCGTTAGTTTGTTTTGACTGTGAAAAGCTGTTGAATTTTGTCAGATGCCTTTTGCACATCTGTTCAGGTTTTAGTATCAAGGTTACATTGGACCCATAAAACAAATCAAGAAGTGTTCCTTCCTTTTTTATTTTTTGGAAAGAGTTTGTGTATGACTAGTATTGTTTCTCCCTTTATAATGTTTTAAAATTAATTAATGTATTTATTTGGCTGTGCAGGGTCTTAGTTATGGTATGTAGGCTCTAGTTCCCTGATCAGAAATTGAACCTGGGTCCCCGGCATTGGGAGCAGAGAATCTTAGCCAGTGGACCACCAAGGAAGTCCCCGTTAGTCTCTTTAAAGTGTGATAGAATTCATCAGTTGAAGTCATCTGAGTCCAGGGGTGTATTTGTGGATTTTAGTGATAAATTCAGCATACTTAATACATACGGAGCTATTTCCCTTTTTTAAAATTTTCTCCTGAGTCAGTTTACTTTTTTTTTAGAAATACATTATTTATTTATTTATTTTTGGCTGTTCTGGGTGTTCACTGCTGCTGCAGGCTCTTCTCTGGTTGCAGGGAGTGGGGGGCGACTCTCTAGTTGAGGTGAGCAGGCTTCTTGTTGTGGTGACTTGTCTTGTTGTGGAACTCGGGCTCTAGGGCTCACGGGCTTCAGTATTTGAGGCCCATGGGCTCCATAGTTGCGGCTCCAAGGCTCTAGAGTACAGGCTCCATAGTTGTGGCTCACGGGCTTAGTTGCTCCACAGCGTGTGGGATCTTCCCGGATCAGGGATCAAACCTGTGTCTCCTGCATTGGCAGGCGAAGTCTTTACCACTGAGCTACCAGGGAAGTCCCTGAGTCAGTTTTGTAAGTTCTGGTTTGGGGAGGAAATTATCCATTTCATCTTTCTTTTTTATTGTATTGGCAGGAAGCCATTCACAAAATCCTCACATTTTTCTTTATGACCATAGGATCTATCATGTATAAAAAGAACACTCCTGCATTGAATGGGAGCTGGCAGGAGGTCTCCAAGACTCTTCTTTCTGATGGAAGATTCCAGGATTAATAAACTATCACAGAAAGAGAGTCTTGAGTCTTTTCTGTGTTCCTCTTCTTCTAGATCTCTTAACTCTTCAGCCCTAGATCCTCCAGCCAAGAATCCTGGAGTGACTAGCCATTCCCTTCTCCAGGAGACCCTCTTGACCCAGGAATCAAACCCCAGTCTTCCACACGGCAAACAGATTCTGAGCCACCAGGGAAGCCCAGATCAGAAACAGGAATAGTTTTCTTACCTGTGGCATCTCTCCTCTTACCTCATTTTTTTTTTCTCGCTCTTCTTTTGAAAGGACTTGTTTCAATCTTGGGCTCTCTTATAAAGTAATTTAAAATGGCTATTTGAATTTGCAATGGTAATTTTTTAATTATTATTTGTATTTTTACTTTTACAGAGTTTTGTTGTTTACAGGTATGTATAATCCCAATTAGTCCCCTCCCTCCTCCACCCTCTTCCCAGTCCCCTCACCTCACCCTTCCAGGCTGTCACACGGCGCCCCTGCAGGATCCCCTATTCCCATAGCACAATGACAATAGCTATCTTTTTTTCATAATGACAATAGCTGTCTTTTTCACATATGATAGTATAGGTTTCCACGTTACTCCTTCTATGCCTCCCACCCACTGTTCACTCCCCTCAGTGTCCATATGTCTGTTCTCTATGTCTGTTTTTCCATCGCTTCTCTGTGTGTGTTGTCATTACCCTCTTACTAGATTCCATATATATGTGTTAGTATACTGTACTTGTCTTTCTCTTTTTGGCTTACTGCACTTTGTACTATAGGTTCTAGATCCATCCACCTCATTAGAACTGATTCTTCTGCATTTCTTTCTTTCTTTCTTTTTTAAAGATTTATTTATTTATTTATTTTGGGCGGAGGTCTGGTTGGGGAGGCAGGGGAGCGGGCGGGCCACTTCTATTGGTCTTTCATTTCTCTATTTTCATCCGTCTTTGTTCTTTGGCTCCTGTGGGCCTCCCATCGCAGTGGCGTCTGTCGCTGCAGAGCTCCGGCTCTGGGCGCATGCGCTCCAGAGCTCGGGCTCGGTAATTGGGCACATCGGTCCAGCCGCTCCGTGGCACGTGGAATCTTCCCAGGCCAGGGCTCGAACTGGCGTCCTTTGCACTGCAAGGCGGTGTCCTTACCCACTGGACCACCAGGGGAAGCCCTGATTCTTCTGCATTTCTTTTAACAGCTGTGTAGTATTCCATTGTATATATGCACCAGATTTTTTGTATCCATTCATTCATCAATGGGCATCTAGGTTTCTTTTGTGTTCTAGCTATTGTATAGAGAGCTGCAATGAACTTTGGGGTACAAGTGCTTCTTTCAGTTTTGATGTCATCAGGGTATAAGCCTAATAGTGGGATTGCTGGGTTGTATGGTGCTTCTATTTTTAGTTATTTATTTATTTATTTTAAACCTTTATTTTGCTTTTAACTTTTACAGAGTTTTGTTGTTTAAAGATATATATGTTCCCAGATTAGTCATATGTATATACTCCCATTTCTACCCCTCCCAACCATCACAAAGCACCCCTGAAGGATCCCCTTTTCTCACAGAGCAATGACTAGAGCTATTTTCTTCACTTATGATAGTACAGGCCTTCGTGCTACTTCCTTTACATCTCCCACCCTCTGTTCCTTCCCCACAATGTCCATGTGTCCACTGTCCATGTCTGTCTTTCTGTCGCTTCACTGCATGTGCCATCATCACCATCCTGCTAGATTCCATATATATGTGTTAATATACTGTATTTGTCCTTCTCTTTCTGACTGACTTCACTTTTGATGATACGTTCTAGATCCAGCCACCTCATTAGGGCTGATTCTTCTGCATTTCTCTTTACAGCTGTGTAGTATTCCATTGTATATATGCACCAGAGCTTCTGTATCCATTCATTCATCGATGGACATCTAGGTTGCTTCCATGTTCTGGCTATTGTATAGAGAGCTGCAATGAACATTGGGGTACAGGTGCTTTTTTCAGATTTGATTTCATTAGAGTATAAGCCTAAGAGTGGGATTGCTGGGTCGTATGGTGCTTCTGTTTTTAGTTTTTTAAGGAATCTCCGTATTGTCTTCCATAGGGGCTGTATCAATTTACATTCCCACCAGCAATGCAGGAGTGTTCCCTTTTCTCCGCACCCTCTCCAGCATTTATTGCCTGTAGATTTGTTGATGATGGCCATTCTGACGGGTGTGAGGTAATATCTCATTGTAGTTTTGATTTGCATTTCTCTAATCATAAGTGACTTTGAGTGTCTTTTTATGTGTTTTTTAGGCCATCTGTACATCTTCTTTGGAGAGATGCCTCTTTAGGTCTTTTTCCCATTTTTTTGATTGGGTTTTTCATTTTTCTGGTGCTGAGTTATCTGAGTTGAATTTGCAATGGTAATTTGAATGCAGCTGTTTCCTTAGTAACAACAATTTGTAATTTTCAGAGGGAGGTCTAATGAGTACTTCCCTCCGACCAAGCCATTTATAACCAATATTTTGAAAACTCCACATAACCTTAAAGGAATTCCCTGGTGATCCAGTGTCCTGCTCTCTATGCAGGCAGCCCAGGTTTGATCCCTGGTCAGGGAAGCAACCCAGTCTAGTATTCTTGCCTGGAAAATTCCATGGACAGTGGAGCCTGGTGGGCTAAAGTCCATATAGCCCAAAAGTCAGGCAAAACCAAAAGATGAACACTTTCACTTTCAGGAAACTAGATCCCACTTGCCATAACTAAGAGTTCACATGCTGCAGCTAAAGATTTCACATGCTGCATCGAAACCTCTATGGAGCCAAATAAATAATAATACATAGATAAAATAAGTATTAAAAAATAACCTTAAAAGAGTTTGGGTTATTTACCACAGCAGATACAATACATGAGTCTGAGGGTTCCCCAGCCCCTTCTCCAGGAACTTCCTGGGACTCAGATTTGAAAAAATGCGTGAGGATGCAATGTCCTGGTTGAAGGCTTGTGAAACAGTTGCTCCAAACCCAGTGAGTCAACCGGATGTGAAATACCCTCCAAAAGGCTGCCATTCTTCCCAATTTCCTGACCATTTTAATTCAGGAATAGTTGTTGCTCAGTATGAGAAAGCTTTCATTCCTGGCTGAGATAGGAATACAGGATCAAATCTTACTCCCTGACCACCTGCCACTTCTTCCCCTCCACACCCCACTATCCCCGTTCCACACACACACACACACACACACACACACACACAGAGAGAGAGAGAGAGAGAGAGAGAACAGTGCTCTGCACTGTTTCTTCTCCAAATTATCAAATTATCCCATGGTCAAAAGGTATTTGGTCCCATCCAGTCCCTCTCAGTTTGTGGTAGGACTAATTTGTTAATGGGGCTCCAGAAGGAAAGTGCCTAATGTTTCTTCTAATTGGACATGACTGCCTCAGAATGACTGCGGCTGACGGCCAGCTCTCACTGTCCCGGAGGCTGGATAATAAGCTTCTGCCACTGGCTCTCCTTTGAATGCATGTGTTTTTAGGCCATCTGTACATCTTCTTTGGAGAGATGCCTCTTTAGGTCTTTCCCATTTTTTTGATTGGGTTTTTCTTTTTCTGGTGCTGAGTTATCTGAGTTGAATTTGCAATGGTAATTTGAATGCAGCTGTTTCCTTAGTAACAACAATTTGTAATTTTCAGAGGGAGGTCTAATGAGTACTTCCCTCCGACCAAGCCATTTATAACCAATATTTTGAAAACTCCACATAACCTTAAAGGAATTCCCTGGTGATCCAGTGTCCTGCTCTCTATGCAGGCAGCCCAGGTTTGATCCCTGGTCAGGGAAGCAACCCAGTCTAGTATTCTTGCCTGGAAAATTCCATGGACAGTGGAGCCTGGTGGGCTAAAGTCCATATAGCCCAAAAGTCAGGCAAAACCAAAAGATGAACACTTTCACTTTCAGGAAACTAGATCCCACTTGCCATAACTAAGAGTTCACATGCTGCAGCTAAAGATTTCACATGCTGCATCGAAACCTCTATGGAGCCAAATAAATAATAATACATAGATAAAATAAGTATTAAAAAATAACCTTAAAAGAGTTTGGGTTATTTACCACAGCAGATACAATACATGAGTCTGAGGGTTCCCCAGCCCCTTCTCCAGGAACTTCCTGGGACTCAGATTTGAAAAAATGCGTGAGGATGCAATGTCCTGGTTGAAGGCTTGTGAAACAGTTGCTCCAAACCCAGTGAGTCAACCGGATGTGAAATACCCTCCAAAAGGCTGCCATTCTTCCCAATTTCCTGACCATTTTAATTCAGGAATAGTTGTTGCTCAGTATGAGAAAGCTTTCATTCCTGGCTGAGATAGGAATACAGGATCAAATCTTACTCCCTGACCACCTGCCACTTCTTCCCCTCCACACCCCACTATCCCCGTTCCACACACACACACACACACACACACACAGAGAGAGAGAGAGAGAGAGAGAGAACAGTGCTCTGCACTGTTTCTTCTCCAAATTATCAAATTATCCCATGGTCAAAAGGTATTTGGTCCCATCCAGTCCCTCTCAGTTTGTGGTAGGACTAATTTGTTAATGGGGCTCCAGAAGGAAAGTGCCTAATGTTTCTTCTAATTGGACATGACTGCCTCAGAATGACTGCGGCTGACGGCCAGCTCTCACTGTCCCGGAGGCTGGATAATAAGCTTCTGCCACTGGCCTCTGGGTCCTGCCCAGGACCATCTGCAGTAATGAACTTGGAAGGCTCATTGTAGGTTGCAGAAAAAGAAAAGAGAGAGAGAGAGAAGCACAGTTCAGCTCTTGTCAGTGGGTGCAATTACGGCTTCTGTCAGTTTAATAAAAGAATTTCAGAAAAGCTAGACTAGGAAGGAGCTGGGCGGGAGCAGGCAAGGAAGGATGAGGGTAGAGACACCCATGATGGGAGAACTGTACAGAAATTCCTCCAGGACCCAGGTTTCTGGAAGTAGTTCAGAGGCCAGGACAGTTGGGGTTGACACTCCAGTGGATATTCACTGGAAGGACTGATGTTGAAGCTGAAGCTCCGATACTTTGGCCACCTGTTTCAAAGAGCCAACTCGCTGGAAAAGACCCTGATGCTAGGAAAGATTGAGGACAGGAAGAGAAGGGGACAACAGAGGACGAGACAGTTACATGGTATCATCTACTCAATGGACATGAGTTTGAGCAAACTCTGGGAGGTGGTGAAGGACAGGGAAGCCTGGCGTGTTGCAGCCCATGAAGTCTCAAAGAGTCAGACATGACTGAGTGACTGAACAACAACTTGAGTGTGCAAATGTGAAATGCCCCAGCCTTGGGCATCGCCCCGTCTCCCTGATCTGAGGAAAGAAGATTCCCCACACCCTTTATGCTGTAAATCCCCATCACCTACCCAGGATAAGAACAGTGCCTATCTAGACTAATTACTATTACCATCATTTTGGATTTTGGGGGGGGGGGGCTGTACCACACGATTTGAGAGATCTTAATTCCCTAACAAGGGATTGAATGCAGAACCGTGGCAGCAAAAGTGCCAAGTACTAACCACTGAACCATCAGGGGATTCCTGATTATTTGTTTTCTGAGACAGGATCTTAGAGTGCTTGACCCGGCAACTGTCATTAAAACCATTCACAGAATTTCTTTTTTTGAAACAATTCTTGGTACTTCCTCTTTCTTAAAAAATTTTATATATTTATTTATTTATGTTTGGTTATTCTGGGTGTTCACTGCTGCTGCAGGCTCTTCTCTAGTTGCAGGGAGTAAGGCTACTCTCTAGTTGAGGTGAGCAGGCTTCATGTTGCGATGACTTCTCTTGTTGTGGAACTCGGGCTCTAGGGCTCACGGGCTTCAGTAGTTGTGGCACATGGGCTCCATAGTTGCGGCTCTCAGGCTCTAGAGCCCAGGCTCCACAGTTGTGTCTCACAGGCTTAGTTGTCCCACAGCATGTTGGATCTTCCTGGATCAGGGATCGAGTCTGTGTCTTCTGCCTTGGCAGGCGAACTCTTCACCACTGAACAACCAGCAAAGTCCTAAATGAAGCGTTTCTAACCCTGATCGTGTTCATGGGTAGGGTGAAACAGCCTGCATCATCAAACAGCTTCTTGTCAGAACTTCCCTAATGGTCCAGTGGTTAAAAATCCTCCTTGCAGTATAGGGAGGTGCAGGTTCAATCCCTGGTTGGAGAACTAAGATCCCACATGCTCTGGAGCAACTAAGCCCACGCGCTTCAACTACTGAGCCCATGCGCTCTGGATATGGCGCACCACAACTAGAGAGAAGCCCAAGTGCTGCAGCGGAAATCCCACGTGTCCCAACTAAGACCCAATACAACCAAATACACAAAAAAACAAACAGCCAGTTGTCAAAAGCTATGATCTTAATCTGGACCACAAGCATCTGACTGCCAATTCTAACACTGAGGCAGTCCAAGAAGTTGCCTTCAATTTTTGGTAGCTCTCTGACAGAGTACATTTCCCTAGCATGACATGAATTTGTTGACAGTTCCTAATCCTGGAATTTACTTTAACATTTAAGAGATTTGATAAGTGTTATTATACAGACCAAGGACAGAGGTGTCTGGCTGGCGACAGTCCACGGGGTGGCAAAGAATAGAACACAGCTTGATGACCAAACAGCAACAATTACATAAGCACACAGATGCTGTTAAATTTTCACACACAAAATAAGAATGTCCATGGGATTCTCCAGGTGAGAATACTGGAGTGGATTACCATTTCCTCCTCTAGGGTACCTTTTTTTTTCCTTTTCTTTTCTTTTTAATTTTTGTTTTACGTTTAACTTTTACAGAGTTTTGTTGTTCACAGATGTGTATGCTCCCAGATTAGTCATATGCATATTGCCCCCATCCCACCCCTCCAGACTGTCTCCAGGGGAACTTCTTAACCCAGAGGTTGAACTCGGTATATCTGCCTTCAATGCAGGAGATGAGGGTTTGATCCCTGGGTCAGGAAGATCCCCCACACACCCCGAGGAGGAGGAAATGGCAAAGCATTCTAGTATTCTTGCCTATAGAATCCCATAGACACAGGAGCCTGAATGGCTATAGTCCATGGGGTTGTAAAAGAGCTGGACATGACCTAGTGACTGAACAATAATAATTCTCAAAGGACATTTAAATTTTTAACAACTTTTTACTCCTGTAAGTGCTACAATAAACATCCTTTTATATATATTGTTGGGTTGTGTATGAATATTGTTTCAGAATGGATTTCTAGAATTGCCTTTGGTGGATCCATAGGCAGATATCTTACATTTTGACAAGAATTATCAAATTGTGACAGAAAAGAAGAGGCAGGCCTGCATATGAAAGGTATGGAGAAGAATACCCCAGGCCAAGACACTCTGAAGGCAAAGGCCCTGGGGCAGAAGAGACCCACAGCTTCCAGGAACTGAAGGAAGATGTGGTGAGTGGGTTTGTTGAGGAAGAAGTGACGTAGGCTTGGCCAAGTCAAACAGAGGCATTGAAAATTTGCATTTTATTGTAAGTACTATTTGCCGCCATTGAAGAGTATTATACAAGAGTGGCTTTGTTGATAGGGGTCTCTGATTACATGGTGCCTTGAGGCAATCACCTTGAAGTCAAAACCAGTCTTCAGGTTCAGGTTTTTCATTGACACAAAGACAAAAAAGGATACAAGGACTACATAGAATGTTCTCGAAGAGATAACATGAATGAGTCAAGGTATCAGCACTTTTCAATTAAATGACACAGATGCTGTTAAATTTTCACACACAAAATAAGAATGTCCATGGGATTCTCCAGGTGAGAATACTGGAGTGGATTACCATTTCCTCCTCTAGGGTACCTTTTTTTTTAAACCTTTTCTTTTTTTACTTTTAACTTTTACAGAGTTTTGTTGTTCACAGATGTGTATGCTCCCAGATTAGTCATATGCATATTGCCCCCATCCCACCCCTCCAGACTGTCTCCAGGGGAACTTCTTAACCCAGAGGTTGAACTCGGTATATCTGCCTTCAATGCAGGAGATGAGGGTTTGATCCCTGGGTCAGGAAGATCCCCCACACACCCCGAGGAGGAGGAAATGGCAAAGCATTCTAGTATTCTTGCCTATAGAATCCCATAGACACAGGAGCCTGAATGGCTATAGTCCATGGGGTTGTAAAAGAGCTGGACATGACCTAGTGACTGAACAATAATAATTCTCAAAGGACATTTAAATTTTTAACAACTTTTTACTCCTGTAAGTGCTACAATAAACATCCTTTTATATATATTGTTGGGTTGTGTATGAATATTGTTTCAGAATGGATTTCTAGAATTGCCTTTGGTGGATCCATAGGCAGATATCTTACATTTTGACAAGAATTATCAAATTGTGACAGAAAAGAAGAGGCAGGCCTGCATATGAAAGGTATGGAGAAGAATACCCCAGGCCAAGACACTCTGAAGGCAAAGGCCCTGGGGCAGAAGAGACCCACAGCTTCCAGGAACTGAAGGAAGATGTGGTGAGTGGGTTTGTTGAGGAAGAAGTGACGTAGGCTTGGCCAAGTCAAACAGAGGCATTGAAAATTTGCATTTTATTGTAAGTACTATTTGCCGCCATTGAAGAGTATTATACAAGAGTGGCTTTGTTGATAGGGGTCTCTGATTACATGGTGCCTTGAGGCAATCACCTTGAAGTCAAAACCAGTCTTCAGGTTCAGGTTTTTCATTGACACAAAGACAAAAAAGGATACAAGGACTACATAGAATGTTCTCGAAGAGATAACATGAATGAGTCAAGGTATCAGCACTTTTCAATTAAATGACTCAGATGATGTCAGGAATTGTTATGACTTGCAGAGAAGCCATGGAGTCACTAAGCCTTGGAAGTTTCCTGGCAGCTCAGAGCTGTAACCAGGCTGAGAAGGCTATGGGCTTGAGGATGATTTGAAGGGAGTTTGGGAACGGAGAGAGACATTCCATTGCACTAAGAAAGGAAAGGGAATGTAAAATTGCATAGGTCATGTGGTTCATTGTGTGAAACTCTGGGAAAAAGAACTTAAAATATATAAAGCAAATGTTATTAGAGGAGTTACTGAGATTTTATTGCTGTCCTCAAGCCAGGATGTTTAGAGGAGAGGCTTTCAAACTTTTTTGCTCATATCCCCTATGACAGAATTTTTGAAAAAATGATATACTGTTTTGTATATTTCTTAAGTGTTAGTTGCTCAATCATGTCCAACTCTGTGTAACTCCATGGACTGTAGTCTGCCAGGCTCTTCTGTCCATGGGTTCCTCCAGGCAAGAATACTGGAGTGGGTTGCCATTTTCTTCTCCAGGGGATCTTCCCACCCAGGGATTAAACCTGCGTCTCCTGCACTGCAGGCAGATTGTTTACCATCTGAGCCAGCAGGGAAGTTCAGTATACAAAACTTTAAGTTTTGGAAGCTTTAACTTAAAGTTTTGTATACTTTTAAAGTTGGCATTAAACATTATAAATTTGTTGAGTTGGAAAAATGTGATTTCTGAATATATATATATATATATATACACACACACACATGCATGTAATTTAAAAATATAACTGTTTTATCAGTTTTAAAACTTATCCAATATAATCTAGTTTTTTTTTACTGTATATATATATATATATATATATATATATATATATATATGCATGTACCATTATCCAAATAATGTCTATATATCGTGATTACTTGATATGCATATTAAGTCTCTTAACTTCAAAGTTTCCTCTTCATTCCCCCCTGTTTTTTCCCCTGTAATTTTCACTGAAATTGTTCTAAGAAAAATTTTCCTGTAGAGTTTCTTACAATCTGTTCTGTGCTGTGCTTAGTCACTCAGTGACTCAATTCATCCTTCTGGTGTATCTGACAGGGGTTTTAGAAACTAATCAAGTCAGAATTCAAGTTTGATGTTTTTCTTTTTCTTTTTTTTTGGTATTGAAACCATTTACCTCAGATTGGGACTCGAACCCCTGAGGCCAGGACTCAAACCTGGCCAAAACTTTGCTTGGGACTTGAACCTACATGACTGGGACTTGAACCCAACCAAAACCCATGGTCTTCCAACTGAGATCGCACACCTGGTTTCAGGACCTAATGACGTTCAGGTTCTTGATGTTTCATCACAGAAAGAATTCAGTGAGAGACAAAGTGGCAAGTAAGAAGTGGACTTATTCAGAAACACACTCCATAAACAAGAGTGTGGGCTGACACAGGGGGCAGATGCGGCCTCAAAATGTGATGTGGTTAGCTTTCATGGACTGGGTAATTTCATTGGCTAATGAGTGGGAGGATTATTCCAACTATTTTTGGGAAAAGGGAGGAGATTTCCAAGAGTTGGGCCACCGCCCACTTTATGGTCTTTGATGGTTCACCTGGAACTGTCAGGGCACCCCGGACATATCATTTAGCTGATGTGTTACAGCAGAGTATACTGAAAGTCAGGGTCTAGTCAAAGTTGACTTATCTGCCATCTTGGACCAATTTGATTCTAATCTGTTCGTGTTATGTCCTTGGGCTATGGCATCATTCTTCCAAAAGTTGTGCCCTATCCCCTTCCCTCCTGTTTCAATATCTCATTTTAAATTAAAATGTTTATCTTAACTTTTTTAGCCTTATAAATAATAGGAAGACAGGTCTGTATCATAAATGCTTAGGTCTTTTACTATGAGCTTTCTGAGACGCTTTTCCTTGCCTTGACCAACAGGCAAGATCAAGACAAACCCTTTTCCACGCTTTCTTCCCCCAGTTAGATTTTTTTTTTGATTCCTGTTTCCTTAAGGCATACCTTTTTTAAGAGTGTGCATAGTAAGATGTTCAGTTGTCCAGTTGTGTCTGACTCTTTGTGACAGGCAATAATTTAAAAGAATTTGGGGATTTCCCTTGTAAGGGTCCAGCTTTAAAAAGAGGTCTCTGATCTTACCCCTTGCTCTGGATTGCAGCGTCTTTGTCCAATTCCCCCCATATAGTCTGAGTTTTGGGTACCTGGGTAAGTGGATGTCATTTAGGCAGCTGACCGCTTTAGGTGGTGATTACCTTACACTGCCTCTTCTCCCAGGCTTCTCTTTTTTGCTGGGTTGCTTTTTGCAAACTAACTCATGCATAGTAAATTTGGAGTAGAAAGACTCAGGTGCTTGGTGGGGATTTCTTCCAGGAAATGATGTTAAACTTGCAATCTGATGCTGAGAAAGTGGAGGCCAGGTGAAGAGCAGGGAGGAGGCAGTGGTCTGGAGATGGGGAAGGCTAGTCCCAGCAGGGGAAGCACTTTCAGGAAGTCTTCGTGGCAGAAAGAGAAGACATTGAGTTGGAGCAACGGCAGGGGACCCCAGATGAGCCAGAGGGAAAGACCTACTCCAGCCAACCTAGTCAGAGAGGCTAGGTTATGGCAGGGAGATTCTTCCTGCAATTTAAATCCTTGGTGTGTTGTTACCCTTTAGGCTCCCTTGTCTTCACCAGGTAGCCTGCGTCTGTGCATCCCTGTGTGCTCAGTCACGTCTGACTCTTTGTGACCCCATGGACTGTAGCCTGCCAGGCTCCTCTGTCCATGAAATTTTCCAGGTGTGAAACTGGAGTGGGTCACCATTTCTTACTCCAGGGAAGCTTCCTGACCCAGGAATCAGACTCAATCCATGTCTCCTGCATTGGCAGACAGTTTCTTTACCACCATGTCACCCAGGAAGTCTTTACCAAGATTACAGGAAGTACAAAGAACTCCCCTCTCTGTGACCACCCCCTAGCTACTGCCCGGTCAGAACTGTGGCTGGAGAGACTACTAAACTGTCTACCAGCTTCTGGACAAACTTGGATTCATGCTTGAAGGATGGGACTCTCCTGTTCATTTGCTTAGAGCAAGTGGGCTGGTCTGGGTGACAAACGCCACACCCTGGCATTTCTTTTCTCAAATGCCTCGCTTTCCCTTCTTGTGCTATTTGGGAGGTATTTGCCTAATCAGGTAACTCCAGCCCCTAAGCAGCTGAGGGAGCTTGGGTGGCTCCCCCTTGGGAGGCAGCTGCCTGGGAAGTCAGCCAAGTTGCCTCTTGGTCTTGTGAAGGGGAGGCCAGGGTACAGGTTGGGGCGAGGGGCTGAGCAGACACAGGGCTTGGCCCCCTTCATGTGTCTGCCAATAGCCTTGCACACCTCTGCCGCCAGCCATCTCCTCAGCATTAAAGACACAAGTTGAACAACTCCACGAAAAGTCATTTACTTTGTTGGTGAGTAGACTTTGGAAGAACTCACTCAGAGAATGCCTGAAGAATATTTCTCCCTCTTTAGACCATGTGTTAGTAGCCCAGGACGGTCAAAATGAAGTACCCCAAAGTGGTGACTTCAAACAACAGAAAAGTCTTCTCCTCACACTGTTACAGATCTGGAGGTTACCAGTTGTTGGCAGGGCTAGTTCTTCCTGGGCTCTGAAGGAGACTCTGTCCCATGTCCTCTCTTGGCTTCAGATGTTGAGCCGGGGAAACCTAAAGTCAGAGGCTAGGTTATGGCAGGAGATTCTTCCTGCAATTTAAATCCTTGGTGTGTTGTTACCCTTTAGGCTCCCTTGTCTTCACCAGGTAGCCTGCGTCTGTGCATCCCTGTGTGCTCAGTCACGTCTGACTCTTTGTGACCCCATGGACTGTAGCCTGCCAGGCTCCTCTGTCCATGAAATTTTCCAGGTGTGAAACTGGAGTGGGTCACCATTTCTTACTCCAGGGAAGCTTCCTGACCCAGGAATCAGACTCAATCCATGTCTCCTGCATTGGCAGACAGTTTCTTTACCACCATGTCACCCAGGAAGTCTTTACCAAGATTACAGGAAGTACAAAGAACTCCCCTCTCTGTGACCACCCCCTAGCTACTGCCCGGTCAGAACTGTGGCTGGAGAGACTACTAAACTGTCTACCAGCTTCTGGACAAACTTGGATTCATGCTTGAAGGATGGGACTCTCCTGTTCATTTGCTTAGAGCAAGTGGGCTGGTCTGGGTGACAAACGCCACACCCTGGCATTTCTTTTCTCAAATGCCTCGCTTTCCCTTCTTGTGCTATTTGGGAGGTATTTGCCTAATCAGGTAACTCCAGCCCCTAAGCAGCTGAGGGAGCTTGGGTGGCTCCCCCTTGGGAGGCAGCTGCCTGGGAAGTCAGCCAAGTTGCCTCTTGGTCTTGTGAAGGGGAGGCCAGGGTACAGGTTGGGGCGAGGGGCTGAGCAGACACAGGGCTTGGCCCCCTTCATGTGTCTGCCAATAGCCTTGCACACCTCTGCCGCCAGCCATCTCCTCAGCATTAAAGACACAAGTTGAACAACTCCACGAAAAGTCATTTACTTTGTTGGTGAGTAGACTTTGGAAGAACTCACTCAGAGAATGCCTGAAGAATATTTCTCCCTCTTTAGACCATGTGTTAGTAGCCCAGGACGGTCAAAATGAAGTACCCCAAAGTGGTGACTTCAAACAACAGAAAAGTCTTCTCCTCACACTGTTACAGATCTGGAGGTTACCAGTTGTTGGCAGGGCTAGTTCTTCCTGCGGGCTCTGAAGGAGACTCTGTCCCATGTCCCTCTCTTGGCTTCAGATGTTGCCAGTAATCCCTGTACTCCATCAGCCGACAGATGCGTCAGCCCCTCGGCTGCTTCTTTCTTCACGAGGTGTCTCCCTTTGTCTATCTTCACATGACCATCTTCTTTTTGTTGTTTCCTTTTGTTTGGTTGTTTTTTGTTTGTTCATTTGTTTTTGGCCCTACTTTGAGGCTCGGGGGATCTTTTTTTTTTTTTTTTAGGGGAGTGGGTCGGGAGAGGGAGGGGGCGGGCGGGCTACTTCTATTGGTCTTTCATTTATCTATTTTCATCCATTTTTGTTCTTTGGCCCATGTGAGCCTTCCATCGCGGTGGCCTCTGTTGTCACAGAGCACCGGCTCTGGGCACATGTGCTCCAGAGCGCTGGCTCAGTAATTGGACAGATGGGTCTAGCTGCTCCATGGCAAGTGGGATCTTCCCAGGCTAGGGATCGAACCGGCGCCCCTTGCACTGCAAGGCGGTGTCCTTACCCACTGGACCACCAGGGAAGCCCCTCGGGGGATCTTAATTTTCCCAAACCAAGCCCTCAGCAGTGAAAGTGTGGCTCTCTAACCACAGTGTGAGCCAGTGCATGAGTGCTAAGTCACTCAGTCGTGCCCGACTCTTCGTGACCCTATGAATTACAGCCCACCAGGCTCCTCTGTCCTTAGGATTGCCCAGGCAAGAACACTAGAATGGGTTGTCATGCCCTCCTCCAAGGGGTCTTCCTGACCCAGGGATCAAACCTGTGTCTCGTACATCTCCTGCATTGGCAGGCAGGTTCCTTACCACTAGTGCCACCTGGGAAGCCCCTCTCACCACTGAATTACTAGGGAATTCTCAGCCATCTTCTTATAAGGACGCCAATTGTGTTGCTTTGAGGAACACACCTTGATTCAGTATGAGTTCATTTTAGATTAACTAATGACCTCAGCAATGAGTCTAGTTCCAAAGAAAGCCACATTCTGAAGTGCTAGCAGGTAAGACTTCAACTGTTTTGGGGAAAAGCCATGCTTTTTAAAAATTATTATTATTTTATTTTATTTTTACTGACTTTTGTTGTTTACTGCCATTGACATTGACCTGAATCTTCCACAGGTATACATATGCCCCCTTCCTCCCAAACCTCCTCCCCACCTCCCCCATGCCTGCCCCTCCAGGTCACCACAGAGGCCCTGTTGGAGATCCCCTAGTCCCACAGCGTATCGCCCTGCCTCACTCCAATGAAAAGGACACAATTTAACTGATTACAGAAAGAGAAAATGCAAATAAAAGATCTGTAACATCTGTGCTAAAAAGTTTGCTCTTCAGCAATCTATCACCTGCTGTTTTGAACCTCAGTAATATTCTAAGCCTCTGTGTTTGAAGATTTAACAGTCCTACTTTTCAAAAAGGCAGAAGAAATTCTCCAGGTTTTCCTTGCTAATGGATTTATGCAGTCTTGGTTTTCCAGCATCAGAGCACATGGGGGTCCTGTCCTTGTGGAGGGTCTTGTCTGAAGGGCTGGTTCACTCAGATCTCTGCCAAGGAGAGCTGAAGTTACAAGGAAGAGAGGAGAAAAGGTGGAGTCATTTTAGAATTTATTTTAGAGTATGATGTGAGGTAAAGATCTTATTTTATACTCATTCCAGATGGTTATCCAGTTATCCCTCTGCTCTTGATTGAGAATATATATATAATATTTCATTTAAGGGCTTCCCAGGTGGCACAGTAAATCTGCCTGCCAATGCAGGAGGCACAAGAGACGCAGGTTCAATCCTTTGGGGAGATACCCTGAGAGAGGAAATGGCATCCCACTCCAGTATTCTTGCATGGAAAATCCCATGGACAGAGGAGCCATGGGACTGGTGGGCTACAGTCCTTGGGACTGCAAAAGAGTCAGACACGACTGAGCACACGTGCACATGTTTTCCAACTGTGGCCTGTACTTTCCTGCCTCAGGGTTTTGCTATTCCTGTCTGAATTTTCATCATTCTGATCTCCCAGAAACCTACTCTTCATCAAGACTCAGTATCTCTGTGAAACCTCTCTCAGCCTCCCTGAAAGAGTTAATTTTCCTGTCTCCAAACTTCCATAAAACTTTGTAGGTGCCTTTATTTATAATCATAGCATCCTGCATTATAATTATCTGCTTATAAAGCTGCTTTCCCCCAGGACACTCTAAAAAGCACGCATCTCTTTGCTAGGCTAAGAGTCAAGTTGAGAAAGTTCTATCTGGATGATAGAGAACAATGTTTTCATTCATCGATATTCCCTCCTCTAAATTTCAGTACCTGGTATATAGAGTGAGCTAGGGAGCTCACTAAGACATGAATGAGGACACCTCCCCGGTGGTCTAGTGGCTAAGATTCCACACTCCCGATGCAGGGGGCCTGGATTTGATCCCTGGTCAGGAAATTAGGTCCCATGTGCCACAACTAAAGGTTCCAAGTGCTACAAAGAAGATTAAAGGTCCCAAGTGCTGCAGCTCAGACTCAGTGCAGCCAAATAAACACATATTGGGGGGAAAAAAAACACAAAAACATGAATGAGTAGACAAGGAAGCCTATCAGTAGAAGTAGTGCTGGAATCCCCCAAGTTAGATGGAGGGCCACAGCTTTTCTGCCCCATCGGATGCCTCCCCAGATGCTGAACTCCAGTTCAGGAAAGTGTTCCCTCTAGAACTGTTTGCTGACAGCTCGCATGGCAGACTTGACCAACCTAGAAAGGAAATGGGCAACTTCTCTGTGACCTGTGCATGCTCAGTCACGTCTGACTCTTTGCAACCTTATGGGTCTGGAGCTCACCAGGATTCGCTGCCCATGGGATTCTCCAGGCAAAATACTGGAGTGGGTTGCCATACCCTCCTCGGGGAATCCTTCCAACCTGGGAATTGAACCCGCCTCCGTGTGCATCTCCGGCGTTGTAGACTGATTTTTTTACCCACTGAGCCCCCTGGGAAGCCCACAAGGAGAGCTTGTACTCTTCCCCACTGTTCTGCATCCACACCCTGCGAGGGTTTCATCAACGGGTCCTTGAGAAGAATCATGCCACCTAGAGGCCCGTGGTGGAACTCCTCTCCCTACAAAATGTGTCCTTGGCTGAATTCTTCAGCCTCTAGTGAGACCCTCCCAGGAGATGCCTGGGCTTGTGGCGGGAGTCCTCCGGTCTTGAGCTGCCCTGTGAGTTGCGGGGGTCACAGTGCAGAGGAAGGAGCTAAGAGCCTCCTTCCCCTGCTTCCCACCATGAAGTCCCGGCTCTGCCAGCTAAGGAGAGAGCCTCCCAGAAACCCCAGGTTGCCAGGCAAGGGAAACAAGGCAGCTTTATTTTGCATAATGCCTGGGGTCAAACGGCCCCTGAAAGGCGGCGGGGGAGGCGGCTGTCGGGCCCGGAATGCACACACCTGGACCTGGGAAGGCTCCTTTGAATTCCTGCTGTTTTGCGGTCTCCTGGGGGCTTCCCTCTGGCGGTGGGTGGGTGTTTGGCAGCTGTGCCCTAGGGAGGAGACTCCACCCGGACCTCCAAGTCTGCGGCCACCAGGGGAGAGGTGGGGCGCCCACCTATCTCTAGAGTCCCCCCTCCCACCCCCGAGAACGTTTCTCTGTCTCCCCACCTGCAGGTCTTCCCCCTCTCCCACCCCAGACCCAAAGGAAGCAGAGCTTTCCAGAAAGAAATTTCCTCAAGGGCTTACAGGATGGGATGGACCACGGAGTGCCTGAAGCCAGACCCTGGGATCCTGTCAGCCTGAATCTTGCTCATAGCTTCCCTTGGCTCCCTAGGGCTTCGTCTGACCCGCGAGGCTGAAGCCCAGAGATGTTAAATAATATTCCAGGTTTTCTAACTGATTCGTTGGGGGGCACCATCACTAGCCTTTATTTCGTTTTTATAACCTGTTCTGTCAGGATTACAATAGGTCCCCTAGGTACGAAAGAGCTATGTTCTTAGAGCATGTTCCTACCTCCAATAAGTATCCAGCTAACACAATCGGCTGTAAAGTACTGGTCAACTGTCATGGGTTTACCATACTTTACACACAAATAAAACATTTAAAGCAGGACAACAAAATTAAGAAAACATTTTAAATCTTAGAGTGCAGTACCTTGAAAAGTACTTAGTACTTTAGTACTTAGTACAACAGTGGGCATACAGGCTCTGGCATTGAGTGAACCGGCAAGAGTCACTGACTGGAGGGAGCGGAGGTGGGAGACGGGAGGGCTGAAGGATCCTCAGCCACAGCAGATGGAGGGCAAGCTGCCCTGTCACTCACGCCTGATGCTGATGGACTGCACGTTCACATCTTTGAAAGTTCACAACTTAAAGGTTTGTATGTAGGAAACTTACTGTGTTTCATAACAGAGCCTCACTTGACCTACTCAGATAAGCACTGCTCAGGAATCCCTACTTAGGAAATGTCTCAAGATAGGCTAGGGCTTTCCTGGTGGCTCAGCAGTAATTTGCCTACTATGCTGGTTCAAGCCTTGGATCAGGAAGATCCTCCGGAGAAGGAAGTAGCAACCCAATCCAGCAGTATTCCTATGGGGAAAATCTTATGGACAGAAGAGTCTGGCAGCTTCTGAGTGACTAGAAGGAGCAAACAGTGTGATATTCTCTGATTGAAGCTGGCCTAATTCTCCACAGGAGAGCCCCAGCCCTCTCTGGAAGAAGGTGTGAACTTCCCTGCCTCTCACCTGTATCAGCTGCCATCCAGGGAGGGAGGACCCTGGGCTTTTCAGTTCCAAGACAGGCCAGCCCTCAGGCAGAAGGCAACCAAAGTGGGAGCAAGAGATACACATTAGGCGAAGCTGAGTCTGTAGATCTACCAGTTGCTGTCCCTTAGAGCTACAGCGAAGATCCGTCTGTAAAGTTCATCTTTTCTCTGTGAAGTGAGGACAAAAGGAGCTTTATTCTCCTAGGACAGCGCAAGAAGAGAAGAGAGCTGCTACTCATGGATCCAGGGTGGAACCTGCCACATGTCAAGAAGACCCCAAGGATGGAGAAAGCCAGGAGGTCTGCAGCTCCCTCTGGGCCTGGACCACCATTCTTAGAGGAGGGGGAAGGCGTGTCTCACTGCCGCTGGGTCTTTCTGCAATTAAAACAGGATGAGTCCTATGGCAGATTCAGGTCTGGTATGTTAAAAAAAAAAATTCAGGTGTGGCAGTAAATAATACAACTCTGTGAAAACGAACAAACAAACAAAGAAACCAGGAAGTCAGGCTGCACTTTCTTTTTTTCCTATTTTATACTTTTTGGCCACCAAGTGGCATGTGGGATCTTAGGTGCCCACCCAGGAATCAAACTTATGACTCCTACATTGGGAGCATGGAATCCTAACCACTGGACCATCAGGGAAGTCCCAAGGCTACATGTTTTAACAAGGTTCCACCCTGGTGTAGAATGAGAGATTAAATGAGAAGTAGCAAAGAGAGAGAGGGAGGGAGGGGAGGAGGAGGAGACAGGATGCCATGGACCTCTCATTAGAGGAGCATTTCTTTCTTTTTTAAATTATTCATTTATTTGGCTCCACTGGGTCTTAGTTGTGGCATGTGGGATCTAGTTCCCTGATCAGGGATTAATCCCAGGCCCCTTGCATTGGGAACACAGAGTCTTAACCCCCGGACCACCAGGGAAGCCCCTAGAGGAGCATTTCTCTGAGCCTGTGAGATGTGGTGAGCAAGTGGGGATGACAGTGCTGATTCCTCTAAGGCTAGGTCCATCACTACAGCAGGGGAGGGAGGGATTTGCTTGTTGCTGAACATGGGCTTCCTTCTGGGGGTGTACAAGAGCCTGGGCTACAGCTGTGGTCCCTAGGCCAGCCCTATGTCCAGCTGTGTCCAGCTGGGATGTGTATGCTCCCCTATGAGACCAGCAGAAGATATGATGAATGAGTGATTTCACCTAGAAAGTGATGCTAGACCTTTCTCATCTGTGGAAGGCTTCTGTGTGAACAGCAACGGGAGAAACCACAAGAGCTCCAAGACTGCAGACAGAAGCAAGCAAAGTGATCACTTTAATTCCAGAATCAGAAACTTTCCCCTGTGTCTTCTGGGCCTCTTTGGGTACTTGGTCAAGGGACAGCTATGAGGTTCTACAGCTCTCATGAAGAGGAGAGGACTCACAGGGCCAGGGGGTGCTATCCAGAAGTTGCCCAGGCTGTAGACTCATGAGCAAACCTGTTATTTGAAGCCATTCAGTGTAAGAGTGTCTTGTTGTAGGGTATCAGATCATAGGAATACAACCTTGTTCCTTAAGCTCTATTAATGTTTCAATAACTGTTCTTGATTTACAGGCAAGAAAGATCAAAAAAGGGGAAAAACAAAACAAAAAAAAGAAACCAGGAAGTCAGGCTGCACTTTCTTTTTTTCCTATTTTATACTTTTTGGCCACCAAGTGGCATGTGGGATCTTAGGTGCCCACCCAGGAATCAAACTTATGACTCCTACATTGGGAGCATGGAATCCTAACCACTGGACCATCAGGGAAGTCCCAAGGCTACATGTTTTAACAAGGTTCCACCCTGGTGTAGAATGAGAGATTAAATGAGAAGTAGCAAAGAGAGAGAGGGAGGGAGGAGGAGGAGGAGACAGGATGCCATGGACCTCTCATTAGAGGAGCATTTCTTTCTTTTTTAAATTATTCATTTATTTGGCTCCACTGGGTCTTAGTTGTGGCATGTGGGATCTAGTTCCCTGATCAGGGATTAATCCCAGGCCCCTTGCATTGGGAACACAGAGTCTTAACCCCCGGACCACCAGGGAAGCCCCTAGAGGAGCATTTCTCTGAGCCTGTGAGATGTGGTGAGCAAGTGGGGATGACAGTGCTGATTCCTCTAAGGCTAGGTCCATCACTACAGCAGGGGAGGGGGGGATTTGCTTGTTGCTGAACATGGGCTCCTTCTGGGGGTGTACAAGAGCCTGGGCTACAGCTGTGGTCCCTAGGCCAGCCCTATGTCCAGCTGTGTCCAGCTGGGATGTGTATGCTCCCCTATGAGACCAGCAGAAGATATGATGAATGAGTGATTTCACCTAGAAAGTGATGCTAGACCTTTCTCATCTGTGGAAGGCTTCTGTGTGAACAGCAACGGGAGAAACCACAAGAGCTCCAAGACTGCAGACAGAAGCAAGCAAAGTGATCACTTTAATTCCAGAATCAGAAACTTTCCCCTGTGTCTTCTGGGCCTCTTTGGGTACTTGGTCAAGGGACAGCTATGAGGTTCTACAGCTCTCATGAAGAGGAGAGGACTCACAGGGCCAGGGGGTGCTATCCAGAAGTTGCCCAGGCTGTAGACTCATGAGCAAACCTGTTATTTGAAGCCATTCAGTGTAAGAGTGTCTTGTTGTAGGGTATCAGATCATAGGAATACAACCTTGTTCCTTAAGCTCTATTAATGTTTCAATAACTGTTCTTGATTTACAGGCAAGAAAAGCAAGGCTCAGTCAGAGTAGGTTAGTCACAAGATGTTATAGACTGAATTGTGTCCTCCCCAGATGCACAGCTTGAAATGAAAGTGAAAGTCACTCAGTCATGTCTAACTTTTTGCAACCCCATGGACTGCAGCAGGCCAGGGCTCCCTGTCCCTCATCATCTGGAGTTTAATGTGAATTCTAGTCCAAGTCTGAGTCTGCAGGCGGCAGATAGATGTCCCAGCTCATAGAGAGTCAAGCACTGAGAGAAAATGCTCTCTTATTTTTTATTTGACTCAGACCTGGAATGGATTAGGACCATCCACGTTGGGAAGGGCAATCTACTTGACTCAGTCTACTCAGCCCCAACAGAAATAGCCTTACAGACTTAGAATCATGTACTACTTAATATCTGGGCATACTGTGGTGCAGTCAGGTTGAAAGGTAACATTAATCATCACAGTATCCCTAGGAATAAAATGGACAAACTGTCTAGAAAAATGTTACTTCATCCATGGCAGCCCACTCCAGTCTTCTTGCCTGGAGGATCCCATGGACAGAGGAGCCTGGTGGGCTACAGTCCCTGGGGTCACAAAGAATTGGACACAACTGAGCAACTAAGCACAGCACAATCTATATAACAGGGGAAACTCCAGGCCTGGAATAACAAACGGAAAGTGTAGGAATTAGGGTAAGAGCAGCAGGAATTGATTTTTTTAAATAATTTTTATTATTTTGGCTGTCCTGGGTCCCTGTGGCTGTGGAGGCTTTTCTCTAGTTGTGGAGAGCAGGTCCTACTCTCTTGGTGCAATCCTTGGGCTTCTCAGTGTGGTGACTTCTCTGGTTTCAGAGCAAGGGCGGTAGGGCACACAGGCTTCGGTAGTTGTCTTTCCCAGGCTCTAGAACACAGCTTCAGTAGTTGTGGCACGTGGGCTTAGTTGCTCCATGGCATGCCGGATCTTCTGGGATCAGGGATCCCGTGCCTCCAGTATTGGGGTCTTTACCACTGAGCCACCAGGGAAGCCATTCAGTGTAAGAGTGTCTTGTTGTAGGGATCAGATCATAGGAATACAACCTTGTTCCTTAAGCTCTATTAATGTTTCAATAACTGTTCTTGATTTACAGGCAAGAAAAGCAAGGCTCAGTCAGAGTAGGTTAGTCACAAGATGTTATAGACTGAATTGTGTCCTCCCCAGATGCACAGCTTGAAATGAAAGTGAAAGTCACTCAGTCATGTCTAACTTTTTGCAACCCCATGGACTGCAGCAGGCCAGGGCTCCCTGTCCCTCATCATCTGGAGTTTAATGTGAATTCTAGTCCAAGTCTGAGTCTGCAGGCGGCAGATAGATGTCCCAGCTCATAGAGAGTCAAGCACTGAGAGAAAATGCTCTCTTATTTTTTATTTGACTCAGACCTGGAATGGATTAGGACCATCCACGTTGGGAAGGGCAATCTACTTGACTCAGTCTACTCAGCCCCAACAGAAATAGCCTTACAGACTTAGAATCATGTACTACTTAATATCTGGGCATACTGTGGTGCAGTCAGGTTGAAAGGTAACATTAATCATCACAGTATCCCTAGGAATAAAATGGACAAACTGTCTAGAAAAATGTTACTTCATCCATGGCAGCCCACTCCAGTCTTCTTGCCTGGAGGATCCCATGGACAGAGGAGCCTGGTGGGCTACAGTCCCTGGGGTCACAAAGAATTGGACACAACTGAGCAACTAAGCACAGCACAATCTATATAACAGGGGAAACTCCAGGCCTGGAATAACAAACGGAAAGTGTAGGAATTAGGGTAAGAGCAGCAGCGGAATTGATTTTTTTTTAAATAATTTTTATTATTTTTGGCTGTCCTGGGTCCCTGTGGCTGTGGAGGCTTTTCTCTAGTTGTGGAGAGCAGGTCCTACTCTCTTGGTGCAATCCTTGGGCTTCTCAGTGTGGTGACTTCTCTGGTTTCAGAGCAAGGGCGGTAGGGCACACAGGCTTCGGTAGTTGTCTTTCCCAGGCTCTAGAACACAGCTTCAGTAGTTGTGGCACGTGGGCTTAGTTGCTCCATGGCATGCCGGATCTTCTGGGATCAGGGATCGAACCTGTGCCTCCAGTATTGGCAGCCAGATTCTTTACCACTGAGCCACCAGGGAAGCCCTGGAGTTGATTTTTTTGAGTTCCAATACTTGCAGAATGAACAGTATAAAAGCCCACTTCAGAAGCACCAGCTTCAGCGAGCAGGTGCCCTCTTCTAAAGGTTTAGTTCCTTTGCTCACAGGGACCTTCCTCCGAGTTCAAAGACACCAGCCCCAGTTGAGTCAACCCTCCTTAGAGCTCTGAGCTTCAACTCAAAGAGGTGCCACTCCTCTACGTTTTTAAGCATGAATACTTCCAACTTTCCTGTATTCCCTTAGAAGTAGAAATGATAGAAGCTTCCTGCAGTTCTTACCTTCTTAAGGGTTAGGACTTGCCCTTTTACTTGCCTAGGTAACAAATGTATATCTAGGTAACATTTTTTTAAATGTAGCATTTCCTCTAAATTATGGTATAGTTTCTGTCATCTGAATGGTTCTTATACACAAATTATACCCAAAATAGTCTCAGGAAATAAACTCTCAGAGAGGCTATTTGGGGACTGCTTTGGTCCTTTCCCCAGGTTTCTCGCCCATGGCAGAAAGGAGCTAGTGTCTGAGCCCACAGTGGCATCGTGATGCATCAAGTTAGCACCTGTGTTTGATTACGGTGAAGCACCTGCTGAAGACTTGCCCCTGAAGGGACCCGCTGCCATTTATTTGAATGGCTGTAAATCTGAGATAAAGGAATTATCCAGAACTTTCAAGGAATGCTAGGTCCTGGATCTGAATTTCTATTTATTCCTGGATACTCCTGGCAACCCACTCCAGTCTTTTGCCTGGAGAACCCCATGGACGGAGAAGCCTGGTAGGCGACAGTCCCTGGGGTCACAAAGAGTCAGACGCGACTGAGCACACAGGTACACACTGGATACGAAAGATGCTACTGTGTCACCAGGGGGATGGGGGCTATTGGTGGCCTGGTGATACATGAATTCTTAGGTGAATTTCTGATCACATTGGGCCCAGTGGACCCATGAATCAGTTGTCATTTCCTCACCTCGTAGCTATTTATTGGATATGCATACTTATGAACTGGAAGAATAACCTTCTTGGCTGTTTTGCCCATGAAGTAATGAGCATGCTGATGGAAAGGATCCAATGGAAGGCTTTGGAACTTCGTTTTACAACCAGGACAGTAAACATAAAAACAATGCCCTTACCCCTGAGGGAACCGTGGACTTGATGCAGGGTTGGCAAAACCCCATTTGACTTTCCTGCTTCCCGTGCAGAAGGCAGGTAGATGTTGCAGAAAGACTGGATTATCAAATGTTTTTAAATCACATAGTGATTCCAACTGTGTATGTGCGTTCTAGATACGGGAACTTTACCAGAAAAAAAAAAAATCAGCGTAGCTCCTGGTAGCTGGTCTGTAGCGAGTGATCTGGTAAATATGGTTTTCTTCAGTTCCAATTTATAAGAACATACGCCAGCTTCCCCAGTGGCTCTGATAATACAGAATCCACCTGCAGGGCTTCCTTGGTGGTCTAGTGGGTAAGGACACCGCCTTGCAGTGCAAGGGGCACCAGTTCAATATCTGGCCTGGGAAGATCCCACGTGCCGCAGAGCGGCTGGACCGATGTGTCCAACTACCAAGCCAAAGCTCTGGAACGCATGTGCCCAGAGCCGGTGCTCTGCAGCGAGAGAGGCCACTGCGATGGGAGGCCCACACGGGCCAAAGAACAAAGATAAATAAATGAAAGGTCAATAGAAGTGCCCCCCCACCCCAAAAGAATCCACCTGCAATACAGAGACCCACATTTGATCCCTGAGTCAGGAAGATACCCTGGAGAAGGGAATAGCAACCCAGTCCAGTATTCTTGCCTGGAGAATTCCATGGACAGAGGAGCCTGGTGGGCTACAATCCGTAGGATCATGGTGTCAAGCACGACTGAGCGACTAACACACAAACAGCAGTTTTCTTTTCTCTTAGGCTGTTAGTTTCAGCTGCAACGAACTTCTGCGCTATCTGTTCTTACTCAGACCTAGAGCCATCTTTAAAAGTTCTAGATCTTAGAGATCAGCCGCTCTCAAACCACCTGCATTCACCCCATAGCAACTCATCACAGACTCTCAATGCCAGACAAAGCCTCCTTCTGCAAGTTCCTGGGAATGAAGACACAGAGTAAATAGAAGCTGCCCGTCTACGTAGCCCTGTGTCATACTCCAAGTCCCCTGACTTTTGCCATTAAGGCTGCATCAGAGGGGATGAACTAAACTCTCTGAATTCGACCATAGGTTGTTTTGACTCTGGTTGTTGCAATTTGAGACCTTACGTTTGTTTCCATCAAAATCGTTTTAAAATACACATAGTGACTTCCAACCTTGTTGTTTAGAAGGCAGGTAGATGTTGCAGAAAGACTGGATTATCAAATGTTTTTAAATCACATAGTGATTCCAACTGTGTATGTGCGTTCTAGATACGGGAACTTTACCAGAAAAAAAAAAAATCAGCGTAGCTCCTGGTAGCTGGTCTGTAGCGAGTGATCTGGTAAATATGGTTTTCTTCAGTTCCAATTTATAAGAACATACGCCAGCTTCCCCAGTGGCTCTGATAATACAGAATCCACCTGCAGGGCTTCCTTGGTGGTCTAGTGGGTAAGGACACCGCCTTGCAGTGCAAGGGGCACCAGTTCAATATCTGGCCTGGGAAGATCCCACGTGCCGCAGAGCGGCTGGACCGATGTGTCCAACTACCAAGCCAAAGCTCTGGAACGCATGTGCCCAGAGCCGGTGCTCTGCAGCGAGAGAGGCCACTGCGATGGGAGGCCCACACGGGCCAAAGAACAAAGATAAATAAATGAAAGGTCAATAGAAGTGCCCCCCCACCCCAAAAGAATCCACCTGCAATACAGAGACCCACATTTGATCCCTGAGTCAGGAAGATACCCTGGAGAAGGGAATAGCAACCCAGTCCAGTATTCTTGCCTGGAGAATTCCATGGACAGAGGAGCCTGGTGGGCTACAATCCGTAGGATCATGGTGTCAAGCACGACTGAGCGACTAACACACAAACAGCAGTTTTCTTTTCTCTTAGGCTGTTAGTTTCAGCTGCAACGAACTTCTGCGCTATCTGTTCTTACTCAGACCTAGAGCCATCTTTAAAAGTTCTAGATCTTAGAGATCAGCCGCTCTCAAACCACCTGCATTCACCCCATAGCAACTCATCACAGACTCTCAATGCCAGACAAAGCCTCCTTCTGCAAGTTCCTGGGAATGAAGACACAGAGTAAATAGAAGCTGCCCGTCTACGTAGCCCTGTGTCATACTCCAAGTCCCCTGACTTTTGCCATTAAGGCTGCATCAGAGGGGATGAACTAAACTCTCTGAATTCGACCATAGGTTGTTTTGACTCTGGTTGTTGCAATTTGAGACCTTACGTTTGTTTCCATCAAAAGCTCAGGGGCAGAAGAAAGTTGGTGGGTTTCATTTTTCTGAATTATCCTCTTTGGTAGCTGTAGTTGTTCAAGTGAACTTAATAATGAGATAATAACTGGATACATCCGTTTTACTTTCTATTGGAGATATGAGCCAGGAGATCTGTGTCAGCTGGTCTGTCAATCAATGGGGAAGTGTTGGGGAAGTTAGAAAAAAAAAAAAAGAAAGAAAGAAAAAACCCTCCAAGATCTGCTTCAACACCATTGCATCAGAATTTCCTGGGCCAAAGAGACTGCTACGTGAAATTAAGTTTTAAAACTTCAGGATGGATTTGGATGAGATTGGATGCTTTACAAGGCTTCCTGGGAGTGATTTACTTTTTTAATTTAATTTTTAGATACTGATTTATGTATTTGGCCATGCCAAGTCTTAGCTGTGGCCTGCAGGATCTTTCGTTGTGGTGCACCAGCTCAGGATATGCCCTGCAGCACATGGGATCTTTGTTCCTGGACCAGGAATCCACATCTCCTGCTTTGGAAGGCAGATACTTAACCAGTGGACTGCTGGGGATGTCCTGTTGGGGGTGATTTAAATGTCCCTGCCTTGGGAAACTCGTGCTTTGCTAGGTACAGTTAGTGCCATGTGTAAGGGAGCCTGAGGGAGTGCACATGCCCAGCTATTCCTGGACATCTCTAGCCTTTTCCCAGTTTCTTATGACACATTTGCCTCTTACCCCACAGAGGCCCCTCACTCTCCTCCCTTCTGGGACAAGGTGTCTTTAGAGCATGAGTTCTAAAGCGCATAGGCTGTTAGTTTCAGCTGCACGAACTTCTGCGCTATCTGTTCTTACTCAGACCTAGAGCCATCTTTAAAAGTTCTAGATCTTAGAGATCAGCCGCTCTCAAACCACCTGCATTCACCCCATAGCAACTCATCACAGACTCTCAATGCCAGACAAAGCCTCCTTCTGCAAGTTCCTGGGAATGAAGACACAGAGTAAATAGAAGCTGCCCGTCTACGTAGCCCTGTGTCATACTCCAAGTCCCCTGACTTTTGCCATTAAGGCTGCATCAGAGGGGATGAACTAAACTCTCTGAATTCGACCATAGGTTGTTTTGACTCTGGTTGTTGCAATTTGAGACCTTACGTTTGTTTCCATCAAAAGCTCAGGGGCAGAAGAAAGTTGGTGGGTTTCATTTTTCTGAATTATCCTCTTTGGTAGCTGTAGTTGTTCAAGTGAACTTAATAATGAGATAATAACTGGATACATCCGTTTTACTTTCTATTGGAGATATGAGCCAGGAGATCTGTGTCAGCTGGTCTGTCAATCAATGGGGAAGTGTTGGGGAAGTTAGAAAAAAAAAAAAAGAAAGAAAGAAAAAACCCTCCAAGATCTGCTTCAACACCATTGCATCAGAATTTCCTGGGCCAAAGAGACTGCTACGTGAAATTAAGTTTTAAAACTTCAGGATGGATTTGGATGAGATTGGATGCTTTACAAGGCTTCCTGGGAGTGATTTACTTTTTTAATTTAATTTTTAGATACTGATTTATGTATTTGGCCATGCCAAGTCTTAGCTGTGGCCTGCAGGATCTTTCGTTGTGGTGCACCAGCTCAGGATATGCCCTGCAGCACATGGGATCTTTGTTCCTGGACCAGGAATCCACATCTCCTGCTTTGGAAGGCAGATACTTAACCAGTGGACTGCTGGGGATGTCCTGTTGGGGGTGATTTAAATGTCCCTGCCTTGGGAAACTCGTGCTTTGCTAGGTACAGTTAGTGCCATGTGTAAGGGAGCCTGAGGGAGTGCACATGCCCAGCTATTCCTGGACATCTCTAGCCTTTTCCCAGTTTCTTATGACACATTTGCCTCTTACCCCACAGAGGCCCCTCACTCTCCTCCCTTCTGGGACAAGGTGTCTTTAGAGCATGAGTTCTCCATTCTTCATTCCTTGATCAACGAATAAAGTTGCTGGTCTGCTTTGCCAAACTTTGTTGCTGTTCATTAGCAAGTTGTGTCCAACTCTTTGTGACCCCATGGACAGCAGCACACCAGGCTCCAGTGCCCTTCACCATCTCCCAGAGCTTGCTCATATTCATGCCCATTGAGTTGGTGATGCCAACTCTCTGTCGCTCCCTTCTCCTCCTGCCCTCAGGCTTCCCCAGCATCAGTCTTTTTCAATCAGTCGGCTCTTTGCATCAAGTGGCCAGAAGATGAGAGCTTCGGCTTCAGCTCAGTCTTTCCAATGAATATTCAGGGTTGATTTCCTTTGGGATTGACTGGTTTCATCTCCTTGCAGTTCAAAGGACCCTCAAGAGTCTTCTCTAGCACCACAGTTTGAAAGCATCAATTCTTTAGTGTTCAGCCTTTTTTATGGTTCATTTCTCACATCCATACGTGACTACTGGAAACATCGTAGCTTTGACTATATGGACCTCTGTTTGCAAAGTGATGTCTCTGCTTTTTAACGTGCTGTCTAGGTTTGTTATGGCTTTTCTTCCTAGGAATAAGCATCTTTTAATTTCATGGCTGCAGTCACCGTCCACAGTGATTTTGGAGCTCAGGAAAATAAAATCCACCTCTGTTGCCAAATCTGGTCTGTTTCAATTACCATGATTGGCATCTGGCAAAGGAAAGACCAGTTGGGGTCCATGTGATCTAAGATAGTAACAGTTCTCAAAGAATCTGTGGGACTTAAAGAACAAACTGATGGTCATCAAAGAAGAAAGACCAGGAATCCACATCTCCTGCTTTGGAAGGCAGATACTTAACCAGTGGACTGCTGGGGATGTCCTGTTGGGGGTGATTTAAATGTCCCTGCCTTGGGAAACTCGTGCTTTGCTAGGTACAGTTAGTGCCATGTGTAAGGGAGCCTGAGGGAGTGCACATGCCCAGCTATTCCTGGACATCTCTAGCCTTTTCCCAGTTTCTTATGACACATTTGCCTCTTACCCCACAGAGGCCCCTCACTCTCCTCCCTTCTGGGACAAGGTGTCTTTAGAGCATGAGTTCTCCATTCTTCATTCCTTGATCAACGAATAAAGTTGCTGGTCTGCTTTGCCAAACTTTGTTGCTGTTCATTAGCAAGTTGTGTCCAACTCTTTGTGACCCCATGGACAGCAGCACACCAGGCTCCAGTGCCCTTCACCATCTCCCAGAGCTTGCTCATATTCATGCCCATTGAGTTGGTGATGCCAACTCTCTGTCGCTCCCTTCTCCTCCTGCCCTCAGGCTTCCCCAGCATCAGTCTTTTCAATCAGTCGGCTCTTTGCATCAAGTGGCCAGAAGATGAGAGCTTCGGCTTCAGCTCAGTCTTTCCAATGAATATTCAGGGTTGATTTCCTTTGGGATTGACTGGTTTCATCTCCTTGCAGTTCAAAGGACCCTCAAGAGTCTTCTCTAGCACCACAGTTTGAAAGCATCAATTCTTTAGTGTTCAGCCTTTTTTATGGTTCATTTCTCACATCCATACGTGACTACTGGAAACATCGTAGCTTTGACTATATGGACCTCTGTTTGCAAAGTGATGTCTCTGCTTTTTAACGTGCTGTCTAGGTTTGTTATGGCTTTTCTTCCTAGGAATAAGCATCTTTTAATTTCATGGCTGCAGTCACCGTCCACAGTGATTTTGGAGCTCAGGAAAATAAAATCCACCTCTGTTGCCAAATCTGGTCTGTTTCAATTACCATGATTGGCATCTGGCAAAGGAAAGACCAGTTGGGGTCCATGTGATCTAAGATAGTAACAGTTCTCAAAGAATCTGTGGGACTTAAAGAACAAACTGATGGTCATCAAAGAAGAAAGACGATGGAGAAGGTTAAATTAGGAGGTTGGGATTAATATATGCATGCTAGGTTTGCTAGTTGCTCAGCTGTGTCTGACTTTTTGCAACTCCATGACCTGTAGCCACCAGGCTCCTCTGTCTGTGAGATTTCCCAGGCAGGTATACTGGAGTGGGTTGCCATTTTCTACTCTAGGGGATCTTCCTGACCCAGATATTTAGCCTGGGTCTCTTCCATTGCAGGTGTATTCTTTACCATCTGAACCACCAGGGAAGTCCCCAGGACAGTCAACAAGGACCTACTGAATAGCACAGGAATCTCTACTCAATACTCTGTGACAACTTATATGGGAAGATAATCTGAAAAAAAAAAAAAAATATATATATATATATATGTATAATTGAATCATTCTGCTGCATACCTGAGACTAACACAAAATTGTAAATCAGCTCTACTCCAATATAAAATAAAAACTGTAAAGAAGGGCTTCCCTGGTAGCTCAGTGGTAAAGAGCTCATCTGCCAATACAGGAGACACAGGTTCGATCCCCAATACGAGAAGACCCCACATGCTGCAAAGCAACGAAGTCTGGGAGCCGCAACCATGGAGCCTATGTGTCGCAACTACAGAAGCCTATGAGCCCTAGAGTCTGAGTTCCACAACAAGAGACATCCCTGCAGCAAGAAGCCTGCTCATCCCAGCTAGAGAGTAGCCCTCACTCCCTGCAACTAGAGAAGAGCCTGTGGCAACAGTGAAAATCCAGAATAGCCAAAAATACATAAAATAAAATAAAAAAATTTTAAAAAGTCTTCAGAGACAATGCATGAAACTCCGTCTAGAATCATAGAGTCACCATTATCCATCACATCCTTTTCATCTGAATGTCAAGGAAAAGAGGCCAAGAGAGGTAAGTACCCACCATCTCCATTCACACAGTTTGTTAGAGGCAAATCAGAGCCTCATCCCAGGTCCTTGAATAAGTGATGCAGCGGGAAGGCAGGACATATCATGGCGAGTTATTCCCAGAGAGAGATTTAAGCTCTAGTAATAAGAAATTTTCTGAAGAGGGCTTCAAAGGAGGAAATGAATATGAAAAGTTTGAAGGCAAGATAGTCCCTGAGAAGACCCGGATGGAAGGAGGGAGCCAGAGTAGCCCCCATTCCCACCTCATATGCCCACACCACCCCCAACTCTACAGCTATGATGGATTTTCCCAAAGAATGTAAACTCTATCTGGCAGGTTTGCTGGAAAAATGGGAAGGTGACATCTGGTGAGGGATAAAAATAGAAAGCATTATTGGACTTTAGAGGCTGCTAACTTGAAAGAAGAGCATAAATCATTCCTTTGCCCAGAGCCTTTATTTGTTCTTTGTGCCTTGACTGTGGGTGTGTAGCAGGTGGGAGCAGAGAATTGGATGGTGAGGAAGTTTCTCCTTAGTGGAAATCCCCTGGTGGTCATGTATCCATTGGAGGGAAATGAGGGTTGTATCTATACTATCTACACAGGGGAACTTCTCCAGAGAATAAGAGAAACAGACCTGACTGACCCATGGGGAGAGGATAAGGACAGATAGATCCTGGCTGATACAGTGATAGAAACATAGGAAAAGTAGGAGAAAGGAATGGGATGGGGCCCATCATAGTCATCTTACATGCTTCTGTGAGGGTTTCTGTGACCCTTTGAGACTTTTTTTTTTAAGAGAACTATTGCATACACATATATATGCTCCTCTGGTAGCTCAGCAGTAAGAGAATCTGCCTGCCAATGCAGGAGACATGGGTTTCATCCCTGGGTCAGGAGGATCTTCTGGAGAAGGGCATGGCAACCCACTCCTGAATTCTTGCCTGGGAAATCCTGTGGACAGAAGACCTGGTAGGGTACAGTCCTTGGGGTCACAAAGAGTTGGGCATGACTGAATCAACTTAGCATGCATGAACCAGCTCTTCAGTGGTGTCGTGTGGGCTCTAGTTCCCCAGCCAGGAACTGAAACTCAGCTGCCTGCACTGAGAACACCGAGTCTTAGCCACTGGATCATGAGAGAAGTCCCCACCTTTCAGTCTTCTAGCTGCCCTCTCCTAGCACATTGCTTTCACAACTTGTGAGGCTTGGCTGCTCTCTGTGTTCAGTGTTTATGATGAGTTGCTCTCAGTGTTTCAGTTGAGACCTTGGGCAGTGAGTGGCAGGTGGGCTCAGAGGACCTCTTGTAGTCCTTGGTTGTCAAATCATAATCAATGAAGGTCCCAAAGACCCCCTATATCTTGGCTTCTCCCCTAAGGCTGGTAACCTGTATTCTCATTCACCCTTTTAAAAAACTTTTTATTTATTTTAAAATTTTTTTGTTGTTTCAATAGGTGCACTTATTATGAAAATCAACTTGATGCTCTTAGGAAATTGTTTCTCATTGGACTTTAGAGGCTGCTAACTTGAAAGAAGAGCATAAATCATTCCTTTGCCCAGAGCCTTTATTTGTTCTTTGTGCCTTGACTGTGGGTGTGTAGCAGGTGGGAGCAGAGAATTGGATGGTGAGGAAGTTTCTCCTTAGTGGAAATCCCCTGGTGGTCATGTATCCATTGGAGGGAAATGAGGGTTGTATCTATACTATCTACACAGGGGAACTTCTCCAGAGAATAAGAGAAACAGACCTGACTGACCCATGGGGAGAGGATAAGGACAGATAGATCCTGGCTGATACAGTGATAGAAACATAGGAAAAGTAGGAGAAAGGAATGGGATGGGGCCCATCATAGTCATCTTACATGCTTCTGTGAGGGTTTCTGTGACCCTTTGAGACTTTTTTTTTTTTTAAGAGAACTATTGCATACACATATATATGCTCCTCTGGTAGCTCAGCAGTAAGAGAATCTGCCTGCCAATGCAGGAGACATGGGTTTCATCCCTGGGTCAGGAGGATCTTCTGGAGAAGGGCATGGCAACCCACTCCTGAATTCTTGCCTGGGAAATCCTGTGGACAGAAGACCTGGTAGGGTACAGTCCTTGGGGTCACAAAGAGTTGGGCATGACTGAATCAACTTAGCATGCATGAACCAGCTCTTCAGTGGTGTCGTGTGGGCTCTAGTTCCCCAGCCAGGAACTGAAACTCAGCTGCCTGCACTGAGAACACCGAGTCTTAGCCACTGGATCATGAGAGAAGTCCCCACCTTTCAGTCTTCTAGCTGCCCTCTCCTAGCACATTGCTTTCACAACTTGTGAGGCTTGGCTGCTCTCTGTGTTCAGTGTTTATGATGAGTTGCTCTCAGTGTTTCAGTTGAGACCTTGGGCAGTGAGTGGCAGGTGGGCTCAGAGGACCTCTTGTAGTCCTTGGTTGTCAAATCATAATCAATGAAGGTCCCAAAGACCCCCTATATCTTGGCTTCTCCCCTAAGGCTGGTAACCTGTATTCTCATTCACCCTTTTAAAAAACTTTTTATTTATTTTAAAATTTTTTTGTTGTTTCAATAGGTGCACTTATTATGAAAATCAACTTGATGCTCTTAGGAAATTGTTTCTCATTTCCTGGTTGTTCTAAAAGGTCACATTGAATCCATAGTTGGATAATTGATTTTTCTGATTGATAAAAAAACTAATATTGAGTTGATAGTAATAGTGTTGATTTCAACTTGGACATGGAGAAGGGAATGGAAATCCACTCTAGTACTCTTGCCTGGAAAGTTCCATGGATGGAGGCACCTGGTGGGCCATAGCCCATGGGGTTGAGAGCAAAACCATTCTTTGGGTTTCCCAGGTGGTTCAGATGGTAAGGAATCTGCCTGCAGTGCAGGACACCTGGGTTTGATCTCTGGATCAGGAAGTTCCCCTGGAGAAGGCAATGGCAACCCACTTTAGTCTTCTTGTCTGGAGAATCCCATGGACAGAGGATCCTGGTGGGCTATGGTCCATGGGGTTGCCAAGAGTTGGACATGACTGAGTGACTAAGCGCACACACAACTTAGGTGACTATGGAACAAACGAGTTCTGTAATTGTCTGCCTCAGGAAAGCCCTACCAGAACAAATCATTCTATCAATAACACAGGACCAAAACCACTAGGATTTTTTTTTTTTCTATCTGAGCAGCACATTTTATCTTCTTCTTTTTTTTTTTTATAAAGTTTTTATTTTACTTTGAGGTATAATTGATTAACAGTGTTTTGATAATTTCGGGTATACAGCAAAGTGATTCAATTATATAATTATAGAATGCAATTATATCTATTCTTTTTCCAATTCTATTCCCATTTAGGTGGTTATATAATATCAAACAGAGTTCCCTGTGTTAGGTGCTAGGTCCTTGTTGGTTTCCCATTTTATTTTTCATTAATTTTTTTTTTTTAAATTTTATATTGGAGTATAGCTGATTGGATTTCCCAGGTGTTGCTAGTGGTAAAGAACTGCCACTAGGAGGCAGGAGACATAAGAGACTTGGGTTGGATCCCTGAGTCAGGACGATCCCCTGGAGGAGGGCATGGCTACCCATTCCAGAATCCTTGCCGGGAGAATCCCATGGACAGAGGAGCCTGGTGGGCTACAGTCCATAGGGTCGCAAAGAGTCAGACACAACTGAAGTGACCGAGCACAAGTACGGTAGCTGATTAACCATACTGGGATAGCTTCAGGTGCACAGCATTGTGACTCAGTCATACATATACACCTGTCCATTCTCCCCCAGACTCCCCTCCCATCCAGGCTGCCACGTAATCTTGAGCAGAGCTAGCTGTGGTATACAGTAGGTCTTGTGGGTCATCTGTCTTAAACACAGCAGTGTGTGCCTGTCACTTCCAAGCTCCCTAACTCCTCCCTTTTTGACATCCAGTCCCATCCCCCTTTGAGCAGGCAGGCTGGTGAGAGTTTCCTTTAATGTGCTTTCCTTCTTAGTCAGCACAAAGGCTTCTATTCTGTTCAACTGATATCCTGCTCCTCAGCCTACAGTCAACATTTCTTTAGCCTTAATCCCTTAAAACCCCCTTAAACAACTCAAAAGCAATAAAGAGATAGTTCTTGGTTACATTTCTCCCTTTTGCTTTGTTCTTCCTAAACCTGTTCTCAGATTGCAGGCCAGAAGGTCTTTGTGTGAATGTTGACTCATCTCGTTCATTCTAATGAGATCACCGGCAGTGTAAACCCGCGGCTGGCTGTTCCTGACCTGGGTGTTGGGTAACAGAGCTGTCTGGCTATGGAGCTGGGCCTCCTGTAAGAGAAGAAAGGGAGGGGGACCTCCTGGGCCTGGGACTTTGCAGCATCAACGACTCCCAAGGGACTAAAGGTGTGATCCTTGGAAACTGCAGGACTGCTTGTCCCCAGGTGACAGGATCTTTCCACCCTGAAGTCCCTAAACATCTACACCTGCAATGAGGTCAGCTATCTGCCGTGCATCTCACTTCCTGGGGTCTGTATGACATCCTTTTGTGAAAATGCACATGAAGCTCATTAAACTATTTAATTGGATTTCTGAGCACAAAAGATGTTTGATAGAAATTAGTTAGGAAAGACAGATTTTAATGAAGAAATCTTGGGCTTCCCTGGTGGCTCAGATGGCAAAGAATCCACCTGCAGTGTGGCAGACCTGGGTTTAATCCCTGGGTTGGGAAGATCCCCTGGAGAAGGGAATGGCTACCCACTCCAGTATTCTTGCCTGGGAAAATCCCATGAACAGAGGAACCTGGCGGGCTACAGTCCACAGGGCCACACGGAGTCAGACGCAACTGAGCGACTTCCACTCATTTTAGGATATCTAAGGAAGACAAATCTTGGTCAGGTGATGAAATAGAAAATCTAGTCTGAGGTTTATGGGAATCTGGGGTAGGATGCCTGCTAGTGAATGATGAATGTGGACAAAGTCCACTGACTCTTTGAACTAAAGGGGTTCTTATTGTTTAGTTACTGTTGTATTTGACTCTATGTTACCCCATGCACTGCAGTATGCCAGGCTTCACCTGGAACCTCATTTATAAAAAGAGGAAAAAAGAAAGTTGGTAAGTCACGTGATACATGATCCTCCCTTTTGACATCCAGTCCCATCCCCCTTTGAGCAGGCAGGCTGGTGAGAGTTTCCTTTAATGTGCTTTCCTTCTTAGTCAGCACAAAGGCTTCTATTCTGTTCAACTGATATCCTGCTCCTCAGCCTACAGTCAACATTTCTTTAGCCTTAATCCCTTAAAACCCCCTTAAACAACTCAAAAGCAATAAAGAGATAGTTCTTGGTTACATTTCTCCCTTTTGCTTTGTTCTTCCTAAACCTGTTCTCAGATTGCAGGCCAGAAGGTCTTTGTGTGAATGTTGACTCATCTCGTTCATTCTAATGAGATCACCGGCAGTGTAAACCCGCGGCTGGCTGTTCCTGACCTGGGTGTTGGGTAACAGAGCTGTCTGGCTATGGAGCTGGGCCTCCTGTAAGAGAAGAAAGGGAGGGGGACCTCCTGGGCCTGGGACTTTGCAGCATCAACGACTCCCAAGGGACTAAAGGTGTGATCCTTGGAAACTGCAGGACTGCTTGTCCCCAGGTGACAGGATCTTTCCACCCTGAAGTCCCTAAACATCTACACCTGCAATGAGGTCAGCTATCTGCCGTGCATCTCACTTCCTGGGGTCTGTATGACATCCTTTTGTGAAAATGCACATGAAGCTCATTAAACTATTTAATTGGATTTCTGAGCACAAAAGATGTTTGATAGAAATTAGTTAGGAAAGACAGATTTTAATGAAGAAATCTTGGGCTTCCCTGGTGGCTCAGATGGCAAAGAATCCACCTGCAGTGTGGCAGACCTGGGTTTAATCCCTGGGTTGGGAAGATCCCCTGGAGAAGGGAATGGCTACCCACTCCAGTATTCTTGCCTGGGAAAATCCCATGAACAGAGGAACCTGGCGGGCTACAGTCCACAGGGCCACACGGAGTCAGACGCAACTGAGCGACTTCCACTCATTTTAGGATATCTAAGGAAGACAAATCTTGGTCAGGTGATGAAATAGAAAATCTAGTCTGAGGTTTATGGGAATCTGGGGTAGGATGCCTGCTAGTGAATGATGAATGTGGACAAAGTCCACTGACTCTTTGAACTAAAGGGGTTCTTATTGTTTAGTTACTGTTGTATTTGACTCTATGTTACCCCATGCACTGCAGTATGCCAGGCTTCACCTGGAACCTCATTTATAAAAAGAGGAAAAAAGAAAGTTGGTAAGTCACGTGATACTAGTAGATATAGACGAACAATAAAAAATTGAATGGATCAATGTATATATATTTTGTGTGTGGGGAGGCACGGGTTGGGGAGGGAGGGGGGTGGGTGGGCCACTTCTATTGGCCTTTCATTTATCTATTTTCATCCATCTTTGTTCTTCCATCTGTGTGGGCCTCCCATCGCGGTGGCCTCTGTTGTCACAGAGCACCGGCTCTGGGCACATGCGCTCCAGAGCTCCGGCTCGGTATTTGGACACATGGGTCTAGCTGCTCCATGGCATGTGGGATCTTTCCAGGCCAGGGATCGAACTGGCACCCCTTGCACTGCAAGGCAGTGTCCTTACCCACTGAACCACCAGGGAAGCCGTGGATCAATATATATTTTTTACATTTTTGTTTGTTTATTTATTTTGTCTGTGCTGGCTCTTCTTTGCTGCACAGGTTTTTATTTAGCTGTGGTGTGCAGGTTTCTCATTGTGGTGGCTTCTCTTGCTGTGGAGCACCGGCTCCAGGGTGATCCGGCTTCACTTTTGGCTCGTGGGCTCTGTGGGTGTAACTCCCAGGCTCTAGAGAACAGGCTCAATTGTTGCTCTGCAGCGTGTGGGATCCTCCTGGACCAGGGATCCAACCCATGTACCCTGCATTGGAGGGCAGATTCTTTACCACTGAGCAACTAGGGAAGTCTACAACGGATCAGTATTTTGACTGTTAAATAGTAACTAATAGACCAAATAAGGAAGCAAATATGAAGGGAGTGTTCCTCCTGGATGTGTTGTGTGTGCATGCATGAACGTGGACGATTAAATGAACTATAATCATGCCACAGAGATAAGCAGCTAAGGGGACATGGAAGGAAATAGGAGTGGGATAGCAGTGAAAAGAAAGGGCAAATTTCTAGCTAAATTAGCAATTAAAGGTAGTAAATATAGTTATATATAATGTAATATAGCACATGTGTATACATACACACATACAGGCACATACATAGACACGAACATATGGTGACCATACAAATAATTAATAAGTCCTCTCTTCATCTCTATTATCTGATAGAGTTTGTGTTAGACTCTTTTCTCACAGCTGATAGAAAACCTATGTAAAACCATCTGGACTTGCAGTTTTCATTGTAGAAAGATTCTCAGATATGAAGTCAAAAGTTTTATATGATATTGGTAAATGATCTTTTATATCAGGAGAAGATAATCATCTTATTCTAGTTCCTTAGAATGAGACCTTAAATCATTCACTTTTAGGTCTTTCTTCTTTTTTTTTTTTTGGCTACTTCTATTGATCTTTCATTTATTTATTTCTATCCGTCTTTGTTCTTTGGCCCGTGTGGGCCTCCCATTGCAGTGGCCTCTCTCGCTGCAGAGCACCGGTTCTGGGCGCATGTGCTCCAGAGCTCCGGCTCAGTAGTTGGACACACCGGTCCAGGTGCTCTGTGGCACGTGAGATCTTTCCAGGCCAGATATTGAACTGGTGCCCCTTGCACTGCAAGGCGGTGTCCTTACCCACTGGAAGACCAAGGAAGCCCCTCTTCTTTTAAAAAATAAACATTTGGAAAGAGGTGTCTCTGATGGCAGGGTAGGGACTCCTGAATTCACTTCCTCCCATAGACATACCAAAATCAGATAGAAAAAGATAGTCTCTTCAGTAAAAGATGCCAAAATAATGGATAGCTACATGCAAAAGAATCAGGCTGAACTATCTGCTTCTCATTGCATTCCACAACAAAAGAAGCCACCACAATGAGAAGCCCATGCATCACAACTCAAGAGCAGCTGAAAGTGGAAAAAACCCATGTGCAGCAACAAAGGCTCAGCACAGCCAAAAACAAGTAAATATAGTAGTGTGCACATGTTAAAAAAGAAGAGCTTAAAAAATGAACTTTGAGTAATAAAAATAAAAGTTATAAAATTTTAAAAAAGAGAGAGAGAATAATGTAACTTCCCTGGCAGAACAGTGGAAGAGGGTGTGGGATTGATTCCTGGTCAGGGTATTAAGATCCCACATGTGGCTGGGCATGGCCAGAAGATAGGAAAAATGTGCAGAAGACCCGAAAAGACATTTCCAAAAAAAGACACACAGATGACAAGTGAAAAGATGCTCAGTATCACTAATTATCAGGGAAATGCAAATCAAAAACACAATGAAAGATCACCTCCCATCTGTCAGAATGGTTATCATCAAAAAGACAAGAACAAGACAAGACAAGAAGTGCTGGTGGGGATGTGCAGGAAAGGGAACTCTTGTGCCCTGTTGATAGAGCAATATATTGGTGTGGCCACTGTGGAAAATAACGTGGCAGTTTCTCAAAAATTAAAAACAGAACTATTATACAATACAGCTATTCCATTTCTGGGTATCCAAAGAAAAAGACCTTCATTTAAAAAGATATATGCACTCTTGTGTTCATCACAGTAAGTGGTATTTACAATAGTCAAGGTATGTGTCCATCAATAAATGAATGGATAAAGACGAAGTGGTACCCATGAATGACAGAATATTACTCAGTCATAGAAAAGAATGAAATCTTGCCATCTGTGTCAACATGGATGAACCAAGAGGGTTTATGCTAAGTGAGCTATACCAGACAGACAAAGACAAAAACCATGTGCTTTCACTTATGGAATCTAAACAACAAAACAAAACAGAAACGGACTCATAGATAACTGAGAACAATCTGGTGGCTGCCAGAGGGGCAGGAGTGGGAGGACAGGTGGAATAAAGGAGATGAGGAAACACAAACTTCCAGTTATAAAGTAATTGTCATGGGGATGTAATGTACAGCATAGGGAATACAGTCAATAAAATGGTAATAACTCTGTTCATTGACAGACAGTAGATAGACTTACTGTGGTGATCCTTCTGTAATGTATAGAAATACTGTATCACTATGCCATACACATGAAACTAAGTTACTATTGTAGGTCAATTACAATTCAAATAAATAAGTACATTTTGAATTTTAATAAAGGTATTTTAAACAAATCTTAATTAAAAACAAATGCATACAGCTGATGTCTTGTCAGCTTGGGAGCCATACCAAAATACCATAGATTTAGTGGCTTAAACACCAGAAATGTATCCTCTCACATTCTGGAGGCCGCGAAGTCCAAGGTCAAGGTGCTGGCCAGTTCAGTTCCTGGTGAGCACTCTCTTCCTTGGCCACCTTCTTGCTGTATCCTCGCATGATGGAGAGAGAGAATGTAAATTCTCCCCTGTCTTCTCTCATAAGGACACTAGTTCTGATAGGGACAGAGTAGAATAGGTAGGTGGTTGTAGAGCCTTAGTAGGGGATGGATGGGGGCTTCCCTGGTGGTCCAGTGGGTAAGGACACAGCCTTGCAGTGCAAGGGGCACTGATTCGATCCCTGGCCTGAGAAGATTCCAAGTGTTGCGGAGTGGCTGGACCAATGTGTCCAAATACCGACCTGGAGCTCTGGAGTGCATGTGCCCAGAGTCAGTGCTCTGCGACAACAGAGGCCACTGTGATGGGAGGCCCACATGGGCCAAAGAACAAAGATGGATGAAAATAGATAAATGAAAGACCAATAGAAGTGGCCCTCCCACCCCACTCCCTCCCCAACCCGCACCCCCCAAAAAAGAAAGGCTTTAGAAACAATTCTAATTCTTCTGTCATTTTTGAAGCTTGTCATTGAGCTTATACTTTCCAAGACTACTTCTCATTTCTTGTTTTTTCTTCAGTATCACATCCACTCCTTTCCATTCTGGTTGTTCTGTTTGTTCATTTTGATCCTTCTGCTTACATTGTCGACTGTTATCGAATATCTGGCGATCGTTAGTTGTCTATCCATATTTCTAAATGAAGGACTCTTGATAAGTCTCTGTGGCTATGACAAATTCCTCCGCCATTGTTCAAGACTGTTTCCCCAACAGACCTTACTCTTGAACAGGGAGGCTGAGCAACCAGTGCCTAATAAAGCCTGTGCATGAGGAGCAGCTGGCCACCAAGCAAGTAGAAGCCCTCAGGGTTTTCAAAGAAAGGAAAGCTTTACTTCACTGGAGAGACTCTATGGTCTATTTTATTTCTGGGAAGAGATGAGTGTCTCTCAGCTTCTGTACCTCCACCGTGGTCATCCAATGCTGCCCCTTTTGGCACTAACACCAAGCCTCAGAGTTTCCCTCAGTAGACCCTTCAGCTAATTCGATTGCTGTTCTACATGCAGATGATGGATCCCCCGTTGGCTGTTCTGAGCAGGAGGAGATTGCACAGTGGAGTTAACTGGTTCTCCCAGAAATCACCACTGGGCACTGTACTGGTCTCTGACCTTTGTGACTGAGTGTTGGTTTCCTTGGGGACTCCTTTAAAGGAGTGTTCTTTACTATATCTGTTTCCCATGTGTTTTCTCTAGGAACCTAATCACATCTGTTTTCTATTTTTCATCAGCACTTAAAATTTTTGTGCTGTTGATGAAACCGTGTCTTATGTTTTTGAACAGATACATATTTATTATTTTAAAATCAGGAGTGTTTCCCTGGTGGTCCAGTGGTTAAGAATCTGCCTTGTAATGCAGGGCACTCAGGGGTTTGATCCCTGGTCAGGGAACAAAGATTCCACAAGCCATGGAGTCACTAAGCCGGTGTGCTACAACTACTGAGCCCACAAACCGCAGTGAGAGATCTCTCAGGCAGCAGTGAAGACCCCATGAGAGGCAACCAGGACCTGATGTAGCCAAAAATAAATGCATATTTTTAAAAAGTTAAGTTAAAAAACAAAATTAAGGCATTCTACTTTTTCACTTAAACACATGAAATAAATATTTTATCACTAAAGTTTAAAAATTTTGTAAGAATTTCTATTTGTTTTTCTTCATCACATCCACCCTTTCCATTCTGGTTGTTCTGTTTGTTCATTTTGATCCTTCTGCTTACATTGTCGACTGTTATCGAATATCTGGCGATCGTTAGTTGTCTATCCATATTTCTAAATGAAGGACTCTTGATAAGTCTCTGTGGCTATGACAAATTCCTCCGCCATTGTTCAAGACTGTTTCCCCAACAGACCTTACTCTTGAACAGGGAGGCTGAGCAACCAGTGCCTAATAAAGCCTGTGCATGAGGAGCAGCTGGCCACCAAGCAAGTAGAAGCCCTCAGGGTTTTCAAAGAAAGGAAAGCTTTACTTCACTGGAGAGACTCTATGGTCTATTTTATTTCTGGGAAGAGATGAGTGTCTCTCAGCTTCTGTACCTCCACCGTGGTCATCCAATGCTGCCCCTTTTGGCACTAACACCAAGCCTCAGAGTTTCCCTCAGTAGACCCTTCAGCTAATTCGATTGCTGTTCTACATGCAGATGATGGATCCCCCGTTGGCTGTTCTGAGCAGGAGGAGATTGCACAGTGGAGTTAACTGGTTCTCCCAGAAATCACCACTGGGCACTGTACTGGTCTCTGACCTTTGTGACTGAGTGTTGGTTTCCTTGGGGACTCCTTTAAAGGAGTGTTCTTTACTATATCTGTTTCCCATGTGTTTTCTCTAGGAACCTAATCACATCTGTTTTCTATTTTCATCAGCACTTAAAATTTTTGTGCTGTTGATGAAACCGTGTCTTATGTTTTTGAACAGATACATATTTATTATTTTAAAATCAGGAGTGTTTCCCTGGTGGTCCAGTGGTTAAGAATCTGCCTTGTAATGCAGGGCACTCAGGGGTTGGAGCCCTGGTCAGGGAACAAAGATTCCACAAGCCATGGAGTCACTAAGCCGGTGTGCTACAACTACTGAGCCCACAAACCGCAGTGAGAGATCTCTCAGGCAGCAGTGAAGACCCCATGAGAGGCAACCAGGACCTGATGTAGCCAAAAATAAATGCATATTTTTAAAAAGTTAAGTTAAAAAACAAAATTAAGGCATTCTACTTTTTCACTTAAACACATGAAATAAATATTTTATCACTAAGTTTAGTTTTGTAAGATTCCAACTGAATTTACAGTAAATTGTCCATTCCATTTCTCTACCTCAGCAAAATATAACTCTATATTTAAGGAACTATTTTGATAACTGTATCAAATTATTTTAGTAATCCTATGTTAAAAAGATGTTTTATTTCTTTTTTTTTTTTTTAAAAAAAGGCTGATTTCTTTAGAACAAAGTGGAAGTAAAATAAGCATCCAAGTTCTCTTTTTAACTAGAGTAATTATTAGAATAATAACAACATATATTACATCATTGTAATGCTAATAATTAAAACTATTATTCCTAGTAATAGACTTCATTTTGAATATTCCATTCCAATTTAATTATATATTTATCCACATCTTCCAGCATTTTACTTTTGGAATTGTAAATTTTCTTTCTCTTCTCATCCATCAGAATAAATAATTTAATTTCTTTTTCCTTTTTTCAAAAGGTAGCGGAAATGAGTGAAATTACCATCTCTTTACATTTGACACTATGAAGCCTCACAGATTTTCCTAAATCACAGTGTTCCCGTGACTTAGTTTTATAGAAAAAATATCAGTTTGGCTTTTCTTTTCCATTGCCAGAGATAATGAAAGCTGAAATACGTAAATTTTATATATTTTAACATATATGTTTCTATCACATACAGTACATTGTTCTTATATATTATATATTTATAATATATTAATATATTATATAGTATAATACTATTATTATAATATTACATATTAATATACAAATTTATACAATATATAATATAATATTGCATATAATATACAAAATTATAATATATACACACATATATAATTTGATTAGCCTATGCATTCTATAGGCCAATAAATCCTTTGGAAACTTTCTAAGAAAGCTTCAACTTACCAGCTTGTTTTCTGTGTTCTGTTAAAGATTATGTTCTTTTAGCTAGAATGCAAATCTGGTGAGGGTGCAAAGAAATCCACCCATTTTAATAGAAAACTTGAGTTCTGCAGAGACTTCATGTGGTTCCAAGACAGACAGACAGGTTAAGTTAAAAAACAAAATTAAGGCATTCTACTTTTTCACTTAAACACATGAAATAAATATTTTATCACTAAGTTTAGTTTTGTAAGATTCCAACTGAATTTACAGTAAATTGTCCATTCCATTTCTCTACCTCAGCAAAATATAACTCTATATTTAAGGAACTATTTTGATAACTGTATCAAATTATTTTAGTAATCCTATGTTAAAAAGATGTTTTATTTCTTTTTTTTTTTTTTAAAAAAAGGCTGATTTCTTTAGAACAAAGTGGAAGTAAAATAAGCATCCAAGTTCTCTTTTTAACTAGAGTAATTATTAGAATAATAACAACATATATTACATCATTGTAATGCTAATAATTAAAACTATTATTCCTAGTAATAGACTTCATTTTGAATATTCCATTCCAATTTAATTATATATTTATCCACATCTTCCAGCATTTTACTTTTGGAATTGTAAATTTTCTTTCTCTTCTCATCCATCAGAATAAATAATTTAATTTCTTTTTCCTTTTTTCAAAAGGTAGCGGAAATGAGTGAAATTACCATCTCTTTACATTTGACACTATGAAGCCTCACAGATTTTCCTAAATCACAGTGTTCCCGTGACTTAGTTTTATAGAAAAAATATCAGTTTGGCTTTTCTTTTCCATTGCCAGAGATAATGAAAGCTGAAATACGTAAATTTTATATATTTTAACATATATGTTTCTATCACATACAGTACATTGTTCTTATATATTATATATTTATAATATATTAATATATTATATAGTATAATACTATTATTATAATATTACATATTAATATACAAATTTATACAATATATAATATAATATTGCATATAATATACAAAATTATAATATATACACACATATATAATTTGATTAGCCTATGCATTCTATAGGCCAATAAATCCTTTGGAAACTTTCTAAGAAAGCTTCAACTTACCAGCTTGTTTTCTGTGTTCTGTTAAAGATTATGTTCTTTTAGCTAGAATGCAAATCTGGTGAGGGTGCGAAAGAAATCCACCCATTTTAATAGAAAACTTGAGTTCTGCAGAGACTTCATGTGGTTCCAAGACAGACAGACAGGCAGAAATACACAAGTCTCTCAAGGCACACCCATGCCCATCGTGAGCGCCCTTCAGAAGAACTTCCAGGCAAGTTGTTCATGTCAGTTCCTCCCCTCACACAGGGAACCATGTTGGCTGCTCCCTGTGGCCCTGGCCATTTTATTTCCACCAGATTCTTCAGTGTCACTTCCAGAGATACTGGAAAGCAGAGAGAGACGTTGTTGTGCCCCTTCTCTTGCTCTGAGCCATGGATCTGCGTGGAGCAAGAAAGAGAGATCTTCTCAGACCATCGCGAGTGGGAGGGGCCGTGTGGACGCCCGTCACTAACCACCTGTTCCTTTTCCTCTTACTGTAAAGTAATAAAAACAAACAGCATCCAGACCTCTCCGCTGGGGAATGAGGCTACTGTTTACAGATAAACAGAGACCTGCTGCCTGTTAGGATCCCAGTAACAAAATTCAGTCAGAAGACTGAAAACACAATTGTGTTTACAGATCAGCAGGGACATACCAATGTCATGTTGGTGGCGGAAGGCAGAGGTCATGTTTACTGCAAGCAGAGGTGCCGGGAGCTGCCACGGGGGCTGCCGGCAGGGGATCCCCAGGAAGAGGAGGAGGGCGCAGCTGTGAACCTGCAGTTGCCGGATGCATAGAGCCTCAAACCTCAAACCTTTCAGGTCAGATCTCAGAAGCGGAGCCCTGAGACGGCTGTAGGGCACCGCATAGCATCCAGGCATGGATCCCTACAGCAGCTTGTGCTCAGTCCTGTCCGACTCTTTGCAGCCCCATGGCCTGTGGCCCACCAGCTCCTCTGTCTGTAGACTTTCTCAGGCAAGAATACTTGAGCAGGCCCCTGTGTTCCCCTCCAGGGGGTCTGCCTGACCCAGGGATCCAACCTGGGTCTCTGGCATTGGCAGGCAGATTCTTTACCACTGTGCTACCTGGGAAGTGCCCACACTACACGTGATCTTAACCAAAGGGGCTATAGCAGCGGACAGTCTCAAGTGCTGCAGAAGAATATCTGCCGCATATCTGTACATATTACTGTCCGGAACCACATCCCTTCCCTTAAAAACAGGTACTGGCTACACTGTGGATCAGTCCCTTTAAAGGCAGAATGTTGTCATGATAACTGACATACTTTCTAAAGGCAGAGTGACTTGAGACCTTCCTGGTTCTGCAACCTTGAGCAATTACTTAAGCTCTCATTGCCAGAGATTCGTCATCTATAAAATGAGACAAAAAATTGCTTGTCTCTTAGGATTAGTAAAAGGATTAACAGAAATAATAAACGAAGAGCTAGAGTTCCTGGCGGTAAGCACTCAATAAACAGTAGCTGTTATTACAGGAAAACTGTTGTTATTTGGGGGAAAGCCTTATCCTGCAGACAAGTAGGTATAAACTGGTGATTTGTCAAGAGTTATAACAGCTCAAGAAAACAGTCCAGCTGATCTGTGCCTTGGCTTCTCAGCTGAAGGACGACACAAAGCAGCAGTATTTGGGCCCCCTTTTTTTTTCGAGGCAGATAAACAGAGACCTGCTGCCTGTTAGGATCCCAGTAACAAAATTCAGTCAGAAGACTGAAAACACAATTGTGTTTACAGATCAGCAGGGACATACCAATGTCATGTTGGTGGCGGAAGGCAGAGGTCATGTTTACTGCAAGCAGAGGTGCCGGGAGCTGCCACGGGGGCTGCCGGCAGGGGATCCCCAGGAAGAGGAGGAGGGCGCAGCTGTGAACCTGCAGTTGCCGGATGCATAGAGCCTCAAACCTCAAACCTTTCAGGTCAGATCTCAGAAGCGGAGCCCTGAGACGGCTGTAGGGCACCGCATAGCATCCAGGCATGGATCCCTACAGCAGCTTGTGCTCAGTCCTGTCCGACTCTTTGCAGCCCCATGGCCTGTGGCCCACCAGCTCCTCTGTCTGTAGACTTTCTCAGGCAAGAATACTTGAGCAGGCCCCTGTGTTCCCTCCAGGGGGTCTGCCTGACCCAGGGATCCAACCTGGGTCTCTGGCATTGGCAGGCAGATTCTTTACCACTGTGCTACCTGGGAAGTGCCCACACTACACGTGATCTTAACCAAAGGGGCTATAGCAGCGGACAGTCTCAAGTGCTGCAGAAGAATATCTGCCGCATATCTGTACATATTACTGTCCGGAACCACATCCCTTCCCTTAAAAACAGGTACTGGCTACACTGTGGATCAGTCCCTTTAAAGGCAGAATGTTGTCATGATAACTGACATACTTTCTAAAGGCAGAGTGACTTGAGACCTTCCTGGTTCTGCAACCTTGAGCAATTACTTAAGCTCTCATTGCCAGAGATTCGTCATCTATAAAATGAGACAAAAAATTGCTTGTCTCTTAGGATTAGTAAAAGGATTAACAGAAATAATAAACGAAGAGCTAGAGTTCCTGGCGGTAAGCACTCAATAAACAGTAGCTGTTATTACAGGAAAACTGTTGTTATTTGGGGGAAAGCCTTATCCTGCAGACAAGTAGGTATAAACTGGTGATTTGTCAAGAGTTATAACAGCTCAAGAAAACAGTCCAGCTGATCTGTGCCTTGGCTTCTCAGCTGAAGGACGACACAAAGCAGCAGTATTGAGGCAGAAAGTAGGGTGACCAGCTTGTCCCAGTTTGCCTTGGATTTTCCCAGTTTTAATAGACAAGTTTCATGTCCTGGGAAACGTCTGGCAAACGTGGATGGTTGATCCCTGTAGAGGCTGAATGGTGTTTGATTGGGGAGCGATTATATTAAAAAGGAAAGTACTTCATGGAATGTTTGCTCCTAGACTGACCCACTGTGTCTTAAAGCCCAGACTTTTGGTTGGAAGGAGCCTAATAAGGGATAATGGTCCTTGGCTTCATTCCTCGTTAATGGCTTTAATTGGAGCTGGGGTTATCTGGCAGGGCAACTTCCACCCAGCCTGCTGGGTAAATCCCCTCCCCACTGGGCCCAGTCAGCAGGCCCATTTGTGTGGGGAGGAGGGGACGTGGCTTTCCCTTGTTCTTCTCTGGGGACAATCCATGCAGAATGTTCAAGGGACACTGCCTACTGTCTGCCTTTTGGGCAGATCCTAGGATGAAGCTGCGTCTCCCCCAAACCTGACCCATTTGGGTAATGGGCAACTGGTGCAGCCCACCCTGGAGACCGCATCTGTGGCTCTTGCTAGACCTTGACCTCTGCGTCAGAGAGAAGTTAGACTCGAGGCTTTGAGAGGCCAGCTGGCCTAATGCATCCAGTCCAAGTGCAGTAGCTTGTGGTCTCACACGTTTGGGGGTAACACACACAGTGTGTCCTGATTCCGTAGGAGTCTCAGATCCGCAGCCTCAGAATCCAACTTCCTCCCCTGAGCTCCAGGCAAGAGGAAAGCGTGCTGATTAATGTCAATATTGGGGGTGTATTCAATATGCATGTATTAATCGAAAGACATGGTTTACAAATTGAAATACTTAATTTCCATTTGGGCTTCCCTGGTGGTCCAGATGGTAAAGAATCTGCCTTCAGTACAGGAGACTTGGGGTTTGATCCCTGGTTGGGGAAGATCCTTTGGAGAAGGGAATGGCAGCCCACTCCAGTATTCTTGCCTGGAGAATTCCATGGACAGAGGAGCCTGGTGGGCTACAGTGCATGGGGTCTCAAAGAGTTGGACATGACTGAGCTATGAATGAGCACTAAATTTTTGCCACAATGAGAAATGCGTCCGGGCTGAAGTGGCTATGGTTCTCTTGGTAGGGGATGCAATGCTGCATCCTTTCTGCCTTTTTTTTTTTTTTTTTTTTGGTCACTTCTATTGGTCTTTCATTTATTTATTTTCATCCATCTTTGTTCTTTGGCCGGTGTGACCCTCCCATCACAGTGGCCTCTGTGACTGCAGAGCACCAGCTCTGGGCTCATGCACTCCAGAGCTCTGGCTCATTAGTTGGACATATCAGTCCAGTCACTCCAAGGCACGTGGGATCTTCCCAGGCCAGGGATTGAACTGGCGCCCCTTGCACTGCAAGGCGGTGTCCTCCTTACCCACTGGACCACCAGGGAAGCCCTACCTCTCTACCTTTGATGTGCGGGAGCAGTAAGCCAACATGAGCATGCCGACCTTCAGCTCGCTGGCAACGAGGAATGGAATGGAACTGATCACTCCTGCTCCTTGGGCTGTCCAGGCCTAGAGGGGAAACGACTGTGTCCATTTACATATAAACATAATTTAGAAAAATTATACTTTAGGAAAATTATTAGGAAAATTTTCTGAAAGGCAGATCTGCAGGAACTAAAAAAAAAAAAAAAAAAGATTAAGAAATAAGCCTTACCTTGAAATACAGCCTTGTAAGGCAAATAAAGACATAACAGAAGATGACAACCCAGGGGACTGGTGTAACAATGTACACAGGGTGAAGTATTATTATACCTGTGTGAGGCTATAAACAATGAATAGGGCTTCCCCTGGTGTTTCAGTTGGTAAGGACACCGCCTTGCAGTGCAAGGGGCACCAGTTCGATCCCTGGCCTGGGAAGATCCCATGTGTCGCGGAGCGGCTGGACTGATGTGTCCAATCACGGAGCTGGAGCTCTGGAGCGCATGGGCCTAGAACTGGCGCTCTGAGACAACAGACGCCACCGCGATGGGAGGCCCGCAGGAGCCAAAGAACAAAGACGGATGAAAATAGAGAAATGAAAGACCAATGGAAGTGGCCCGCCCGCTCCCCTCCCTCCCCAACCCGACCCCTGCCCAAAAATAAATAAATAAATAAATCTTAAAAAAAAAAAAAAGCAATGAATAATTTGTTGTGCTTTTTAAAAACTTATATCAAGCACCTACTGATTGCCAAGCCTGTGTTGATTCTGGGACTGCTCTTTTTTTTGCCTCTAAGTCATCATGTGTTTTCACCCATCTTTATTCTTTGACATGTATGAGCCTCCCACTGCAGTGGCCTCTCTCATCGCAGAGTACAAGCTCTGGGCGCATGTGCTGCAAAGCACTGGCTCATAATTGGACACACCAATCCAGCCACTCCTTGGCACGTGGGACCTTCCTGGGCCAGGGATTGAACCCATGCCCCTTGGACTACAAGGCAGACTCTCTACCCACTGGGCCACCAGGGATGCTCTGGGATTGCTTTTGTGCAGAAGCTGGGCCTGGACCTTTCACCTCTCACAGCACGGAGGGGACCATAAAAGGCAGCTGATCACTGTATAAGATGAGAAGAGGGTTTACTTCCAAGGTGATGGTCAAGTGTACAAGGATGTTACAAGAATCAGTCTGCTGGTCAGCAAAGAAATGCAAATCAAATAAGAATGAGACACTATTTCCTATCTATCAGGTTGGGCAAGTATTAACAGCATGGTTGGGGAAACACTATGCATGGCTGGGGAATGTAAGAACATGGAAACTCACACATGCTTCTGGTGGGAATAGGTACTGAACATCTGAACAACACAGCCGAGCAATTCCTCATCTAGGAATGTGACCTAGGACGACAGTTCTCAAAGTTTTCTCCCCAGTACGCTTTCAGGGATCCCTGAGGTCAAAGCTGTTTTCATAATAATGTAAAAATACTACTGTACATTCTCACTCTCATGATCTCGTGAGTATACAGGGGACAAATGACATGTGATACCCCAACACACTGAATGCAGGAACAGATAGGAAGAATCCAGCCTCTTCTTATTAAGCTGGACTTTAGAGATATACAAAATAGAAAACAATTCCATCCTCTATTTTGTTTTTGAAGAGAAGATATACTTATTTATTGTATATGTTATTTTTTTTTTAAATAATGCTATTTTGTAAAATTCTTAAATAAATATTTAGTAGTAATAGTGCTAGCTGCTCAGACATCTTCAACTCTTGTGACCCCATGGACTATAGCCTGCCAGGCTTCTCTGTCCATGGGATTTTTTTGGCAAGAATACTCGAGTGGTTGCCATTCCCTTCTCCAGGAGAACTTTACGACTGAGGGATCAAACCCAGGTCTCCCGCATTGCGGGCAGATTCTTCACCATGTGAGCCACTAGGGAAACCTTTTCTAATTCGTTTCTGACATGGTAAACATTGGAGAAGGAAATGGCAACCCACTTCAGGATTCTTGCCTGGAGAATCTCATGGACAGAGGAACCTGGCAGACTACTGTCCATGGAATTATAAAGATCCGGATATGACTGAAGGACTAACAGTTTCACCTTTTACTTTCACTGACAAGATAGAAAGGTACTTGTCAGCTATGTTGTAGCCTGTCCCTCTGTTGGGGTTTAATGTTTTTCTCATAATTAGTCTGGGGTTTGGGGGAGGGAGGCCACAGAGGAAGTGCCTTTCTCAGTAGATCATACTAAGGGTACATACTGTCAACAGCCTTCATCACTGTTGATGTTGACTTTGATCTTTGGGTTGAGGTTGTGTTTGTCAGTTTTTCCCGCTGTGAAGTTACCCTTTCTCTCCCCTCTGGTACTTGGAAGGAAGGAAGGACATGTACCCTGCACTTGGAGTGGGCCATCGTGCTCCACTGTCCTTTTTTTTTTTTTTGGCTGTGCTGCGTCTTCATTGCAGGCACTGGCTCTCTCTAGATGCTGTGTGAAGACTTGGTTGCTCTGTGGCAGGGCATATGGAATCTTAATTCCCCATCCAGGGATCAGACTAGAGATCCCTGCACTGGAAGGTGGATTCTTTGCCCCTGGACCCCAGGGCGGTCCTCATGCTCCACTGTCTTGAGGAATGAACAGCTACATAAACTATTCGAAGTGTTCTGTGACAGACACTTACCTCTTCTCCCCATCCATTTATTCACTTAATCATTTATTTATATCAAGATGGATCAATGGAGGTTTATACTGTGGTTATAACTCAATAATACATTATCTTTTTCTTATGGTTCCAACTTGGGCCATTAGGAAATCTTTCGGTTGATGCCTGTGTCCCTTTGATATACCCCCATGGCTGCATGTGACGGTGTTTGGCACTTCCTTACTTTCTGATACTATAAGATGTTCCATACTCATCTTGTGTATTTCCTGCCCCTGCCCTAGACTTAGCCAGAGCTCTCTAGAGAGCCCTGATCCCTTTTATTGGGTAATGGCTCTGTTTTTATTCAGTTAGTAGTTTTTAAAATATTTTTTGGCCTCTTTTATTGGTTTTCTGTTTATTTATTTTCATCCATCTTTATTCTTTGGCCTGTGTGGGCCTCCTATTGCAGTGACCTGTCTCAGTGCTGAGCACTGTCTCTGGGCACATGCGCTCCAGAGTGCTGGCTCGTAATTGGACACACCAGTCCGGCCACTCCTCGACACGTGGGATCTTCCTGGGCCAGGGATCAAACCAGTGCCCCTTGTACTGCAAGGCAGACTCTTTACCCACTGGACCACCAGGGAAGCCCCAAAAGTCTTTTCTTCAAAAAAATTTTTTAATATATATTTTTTTCTTTGCTTTTTGGCTGTGCTAGGTCTTTGTTGCTGTGCACAGGCTCTTCTCTAGTTGCAGCAAGCCACACTTCCGTGCGATGTGTTGGCTTCTTGTTGCAGCTCTTGGGCCCTAGAGTGTGGTAGCTATGGTACATGGGCTCAGTTCCTGGGCAGCATGGGGGAATCTTCCAAGATCAGGGATCAATCCCATGCCCCCTGCATTGACAGATGGATCCCTATCCACTGTATCACCAGGGAAGTCCTACTGAGTAATGGTTTTAGAAAACAAGAGCTGGGCACTGGATGTTCTTACTATACTACTGGTGTGTTTACTTCTAGGCTCTCTCAGCTGACAGAACAAGGAAATAGATGTATCTGTACTAACTCACACAGGTACACCTATCTATAAATATTTCTATTTGTGTCCATCTCTGCTACACCAAACATAAGTTTAATCTGTCTAATTGTCTCCAATTCCAATCAGAACTGCATAGATCATTCTATCCTTCCTCCCTCATTTGTCTGTAATGCACTGCCAATGAGAAACCAGCTCCCAACATCTGTTTTCCACTTATTAATCGTCCAATTCCCTATATGTGTACTGTATAATGATTTTAGACTTGTTCATATTCCATTGAGAAACAATTTTACCAACCAGAGTCCAGTGCTTATGTATGGTTCCTTGGGCCTCTAGTCTGATAGCCTCCCTTCATTCTCTTTTTTTTTTTTAATTATTTTTTAATATATTTTTTCTCCCTTCATTTTCTTTCTTTTTTTTTTTTTAAAGATTTATTTATTTATTTTGGGGGTGGGTGCGGTAGGGAGGGAGGGGAGCAGGCGGGCCACTTCTATTGGTCTTTCATTTCTCTATTTTCATCGGTCTTTGTTCTTTGGCTCCTGTGGGCCTTCCATCGCGGTGGCCTCTGTCGTTGCAGAGCACCAGCTCTGGGCGCATGCACCCCAGAGCTCCGGCTTGGTAATTGGACACATCGGTCCAGCCGCTCCGCGCATGTGGGATCTTCCCAGGCCAGGGATCGAACTGGCGCCCCTTGCACTGCAAGGCGGTGTCCTTACCCACTGGACCACCAGGGAAGCCCTCCCTTCATTTTCAAAGTCAGGTCAGCAATTTTTTTCCCCTCACTCCAGTCAGTGGAGTTATTTAATACATTGTATATATTCAGACACTTCATACATTTATTCTCTGTCAGAATCTGCATTCCATCATGGAAAATAAGCATACATCCCACATCTCTTCTATCCACGCATCTCTTAATGGCCACTTAGATTCCTTCTATATCTTGGTGATAGAAAATAATGCTGCTATGAGTATTGGAGTGTATGTATTTCTTCAAATGAGTGCTTTTGGTTTTTTTCAGATGTATACCCAGGAGTGGAATTGCTGGGTCATATGGATGTTCTATTTTTAGATTTTTGGAGAAGATCCCGTACTGCTTTTGTGGATATATATTTTCAGTTCAGTCAAATATACATATACCTAGGAGTGGAATTGCTGGTCACAGCTAGGTTTAACTTTTTGAGAAACAGCCAACGTGCTTTCTAAAGTGGTTGCACCATTTTGAATTCCCATCAGAAAGAGATGAGCGCAACTACTTCTCTGTATCCTTCTAGCAACTGCTATTTTCAGATTTATTGATTTTAGACATCCTCCTTGGTATGTAATGGGTTGATTTCATTTGAATATCCCTAATGACAAATGATGTTCAATATCTCTTTCACGCTTTCTTTTTTTTTTTTCATGCTTTCTTTTTATTATTGGTTATGCAGAGTCTTTGTGGCTGCTTGAGGCTTTCTCTTATTTCAGGGATCTGGGGGGCAACTCTTCACTAAAGTGCAGAGGTTTCTCACTGCAGTGCCTTCTCTTGCTGTGGGGCACAAGCCTTAGCCACGTGGGCTCAGGAGACAGGCTTCAGTAGTTGCAGCATGCAGGTATAGTTTTCCCATGGCATGTGAAATCTTCCTGGACCAGGGATCAAGCTGGTGTCCCCTGCATAGGCAGGCAGATTCTCATCCCCTGAACCACCAGGGAAGTCTTCAATATCTTTTTGTATGCTTATTTTTCATCTACATATGAAGTGTTCATTCAGATCTCTTGTTAGTTTTAAACTGGGATGTTAGTTTCTTATTGTTAAGTTTTAAGAGTTTTGTATATATACAAGTCTTTTATCAGATAGTCAGTTACAAACTACTATATGATCATTTTTATTATAAAACAAGAAAGAACATTAAGAGAAAAAAGAAGAAAGGAAGCAGGGACCTTATTTCTGGAGCTAGTAATTCTGACTTCTGATTTTGCTTCTTATTAGTAGTGTATAATTTCCTGGGGACTCAGTTTCTCTGTCTGAAAAAGGAAGATTAAAAAATATCTGTAAGGGTGACTGTAGGGACTAATAAGACAGTGAAGGGAAAAATGGAAGTGTTAGTTTCTTAGTTATATCTGACTCTTTGCAACCCCATGGAGTGCCACCCGTTGGGCTCCTCTATCCGTGGGATTCTCCAGGCAAGAATATTGGAGTAAGTTGCCATTTCCTTCTCCAGGGGATCTTCCCAACCCAGGGATTGAACCCAGGTCTCCTGTACTGCAGGTGGATTCTTTACCATCTGAACCACAGTGGGAGATTAGAGACTAACAAGGTGAACTGTAAAAAATTTCCGGTGCTTGTGAAACATTCAATATATGTTCATTTAAATAATTCACCTTACCCAGGATTATAGGTCAGCAAGCGGAGGGACCAGAAAACAAATCTAGAAATTTCTGCTTTCAGAACCTGTGCCTTTCCCACAGTGTCCCCACTAGAGGGCAGCATTAAAAGTCAAGCAGCCAGGTGCCAATTTTACCTCTGGCCTTTGATAGCTGAGTGGCACCGGCAAGGTGACTTCATCTTGCTGAGCCTCCGTTTCCTTGTCTGTAGACTGAGGTTTAGATGAGCCAGTGCATTTTAAAAATAATCTAGCCCTGTCTTTGGAACATAGCAGATAGTATATATTTCACTTACACATATTTTTAAAGGGTACAATGAAGCATATTGGGGAAACTATGTACAAAATGTCAGGAGTCCTGGGCTCTTGTATCAGTAGTTGCAGCATGCAGGTATAGTTTTCCCATGGCGTGTGAGATCTTCCTGGACCAGGGATCAAGCTGGTGTCCCCTGCATAGGCAGGCAGATTCTCATCCCCTGAACCACCAGGGAAGTCTTCAATATCTTTTGTATGCTTTTTTTCATCTACATATGAAGTGTTCATTCAGATCTCTTGTTAGTTTTAAACTGGGATGTTAGTTTCTTATTGTTAAGTTTTAAGAGTTTTGTATATATACAAGTCTTTTATCAGATAGTCAGTTACAAACTACTATATGATCATTTTTATTATAAAACAAGAAAGAACATTAAGAGAAAAAAGAAGAAAGGAAGCAGGGACCTTATTTCTGGAGCTAGTAATTCTGACTTCTGATTTTGCTTCTTATTAGTAGTGTATAATTTCCTGGGGACTCAGTTTCTCTGTCTGAAAAAGGAAGATTAAAAAATATCTGTAAGGGTGACTGTAGGGACTAATAAGACAGTGAAGGGAAAAATGGAAGTGTTAGTTTCTTAGTTATATCTGACTCTTTGCAACCCCATGGAGTGCCACCCGTTGGGCTCCTCTATCCGTGGGATTCTCCAGGCAAGAATATTGGAGTAAGTTGCCATTTCCTTCTCCAGGGGATCTTCCCAACCCAGGGATTGAACCCAGGTCTCCTGTACTGCAGGTGGATTCTTTACCATCTGAACCACAGTGGGAGATTAGAGACTAACAAGGTGAACTGTAAAAATTACCGGTGCTTGTGAAACATTCAATATATGTTCATTTAAATAATTCACCTTACCCAGGATTATAGGTCAGCAAGCGGAGGGACCAGAAAACAAATCTAGAAATTTCTGCTTTCAGAACCTGTGCCTTTCCCACAGTGTCCCCACTAGAGGGCAGCATTAAAAGTCAAGCAGCCAGGTGCCAATTTTACCTCTGGCCTTTGATAGCTGAGTGGCACCGGCAAGGTGACTTCATCTTGCTGAGCCTCCGTTTCCTTGTCTGTAGACTGAGGTTTAGATGAGCCAGTGCATTTTAAAAATAATCTAGCCCTGTCTTTGGAACATAGCAGATAGTATATATTTCACTTACACATATTTTTAAAGGGTACAATGAAGCATATTGGGGAAACTATGTACAAAATGTCAGGAGTCCTGGGCTCTTGTATCATCTTGGCCTCATCTTGCTGTGTGACCTTGGGCAAGACTTGACCTCTTAGGATCAAGGAGTCCATATCTACATTAAAGCATTAGAATCATGGAGGAGGTGTGGTGGGGGTGGGAGTAGGGGAAGATATTTTAAAATGCCAATAAAAATTAGGAAATATATATGACTTCCGGTTAGTCATTCAGTTGTGTCTGACTCTTTGCAACCCCCTAGACTGTAGCCTGCCAGTCCATGGAATTCTCCAGGCGCGAATACTGGAGTGGGTAGCCATTCCCTTCTCCAGGGGATCTTTCGAACCTATGGGGTCTCCTGCATTGCTGGTGAATTTTTTTACTGTCTGAGCCTCCAAGGAAGAAGATATATATGGAGTAAACACTAAAATCAAGATAGTGAATCCTACTAGAGAAGAAAGGAAATGAGACTGAAGAAAGATCATAATGGAGTTTCAATTGAACTTCTGCCTGGTTTTTTAAAGAAAATTTGAAGTAAATATGGCAAAATATTTAGGCTTGATAATATAGATGGTAGAGTATGGTGGATATTATTCAATGCTTATACTTTTAAAAGGGAGAGAAGAATTTGGTCAAAAGGAGATCGAGTGAAAGTGTAGTTGTTCAGTCGTGTCCAACTCTTTGTAACCTCATGAATGGCAGCCCACTGGGCTCCTCTATCCATGGGATTCTCCAGGCAAGAATCCTGGAGTGGGTTGCCATTCTCCTCTCCAGGGGATCTTCTCAACCCAGGGATCGAACCTGTGTCTCCTGCATTGCAGGTGGATTCTTTACCATATAAGCCACAGGGAAGATGAGAATGTACTTGAAAAGGATGTTCTAGCACAAGAAAACAAGCAGCAATCTAAAGGAGATAAACAGTATGGATTCTGAGGTACTGTAGATATTGTGGATAAAGTTCAAGAAGGGAGTGGCTGAGATAAGCAAGTAGTCTAGACAAAGTCAGGTCAAGGAGAGTCTTTTCGTTGTTGTTGTTAATTTTTGGCCTCTTTTATTGGTCTTTCATTTATTCAGTCTATCCATCTTAAGTCCTTGGCCTGTGTGGGCCTCCCATCACAGTGGCCTCTCTTGTTGCAGAGCACTGGCTCCAGGTGCATGTGCTCTAGAGCACTGACTTGCAACCAGACACACTGGTCCAGCCGCTCCGCGGCACGTAGGATCCTCCTGTGCCAGGGATCAAAATGGTGCTCCCTGCATTGCAAGGCGGACTCTCCACCCATTGGACAACCAGGGAAGCCCAAGAGAGTCTTGATTGCTAGGTTGGGCAGGATGACTTAATCTTGTCTGCAGTAGCATGGGGGAGGATGGTCACCAGAAAGGCAAATTGTAGGTGATTTTGCATTTTTGCATTTTGGTTCTTATTGATTCTTCATTGACCAGGTCATCTTCAAATGTCATGCCGGTCACTGTCCTATGCACTGCAGATGTTGTGTTGAAGATGAGCACAGTCCTTTTCTTGGAGTAAGTTTTGGGAAAGCAGACACTGAAGCTATTGAATGAATCAATCACAATACGTTACTCCAGTTGAATGTAGGTGCTAGAGGTGAGCACACCGGTTAGGGCTTTCAACAAGAGTGTAGGTTCAATCCCTGGTAGGTGAACTAAGATCCCACATTGCACGGGACAACTAAGCCTTTTTAAAGAAAATTTGAAGTAAATATGGCAAAATATTTAGGCTTGATAATATAGATGGTAGAGTATGGTGGATATTATTCAATGCTTATACTTTTAAAAGGGAGAGAAGAATTTGGTCAAAAGGAGATCGAGTGAAAGTGTAGTTGTTCAGTCGTGTCCAACTCTTTGTAACCTCATGAATGGCAGCCCACTGGGCTCCTCTATCCATGGGATTCTCCAGGCAAGAATCCTGGAGTGGGTTGCCATTTCCTCCTCCAGGGTATCTTCTCAACCCAGGGATCGAACCTGTGTCTCCTGCATTGCAGGTGGATTCTTTACCATATAAGCCACAGGGAAGATGAGAATGTACTTGAAAAGGATGTTCTAGCACAAGAAAACAAGCAGCAATCTAAAGGAGATAAACAGTATGGATTCTGAGGTACTGTAGATATTGTGGATAAAGTTCAAGAAGGGAGTGGCTGAGATAAGCAAGTAGTCTAGACAAAGTCAGGTCAAGGAGAGTCTTTTCGTTGTTGTTGTTAATTTTTGGCCTCTTTTATTGGTCTTTCATTTATTTATTTTTATCCATCTTAAGTCCTTGGCCTGTGTGGGCCTCCCATCACAGTGGCCTCTCTTGTTGCAGAGCACTGGCTCCAGGTGCATGTGCTCTAGAGCACTGACTTGCAACCAGACACACTGGTCCAGCCGCTCCGCGGCACGTAGGATCCTCCTGTGCCAGGGATCAAAATGGTGCTCCCTGCATTGCAAGGCGGACTCTCCACCCATTGGACAACCAGGGAAGCCCAAGAGAGTCTTGATTGCTAGGTTGGGCAGGATGACTTAATCTTGTCTGCAGTAGCATGGGGGAGGATGGTCACCAGAAAGGCAAATTGTAGGTGATTTTGCATTTTTGCATTTTGGTTCTTATTGATTCTTCATTGACCAGGTCATCTTCAAATGTCATGCCGGTCACTGTCCTATGCACTGCAGATGTTGTGTTGAAGATGAGCACAGTCCTTTTCTTGGAGTAAGTTTTGGGAAAGCAGACACTGAAGCTATTGAATGAATCAATCACAATACGTTACTCCAGTTGAATGTAGGTGCTAGAGGTGAGCACACCGGTTAGGGCTTTCAACAAGAGTGTAGGTTCAATCCCTGGTAGGTGAACTAAGATCCCACATTGCACGGGACAACTAAGCCTTTGCTTCACAACTAGAGAGAAGCAACCAACACCCGATTCAGCCAAATAAATAAATAAATATTTTTTAAAAGTAAAAAAGAAGAAAGAGTTTGGGCTGGGGGGTATTTAGAGGGCCCAGATGGGGAGTGATAGGCAAGATGAACAAGAAAGGGGGGTATTGAGGATACTCTTCTATCCCCCACTCCAGTGTCTATGCTGGAAGCTTTTCTCTATCCTTTCTTTAATAAACTTTTCACTACACGAAGCTCTGAGTGACCATCACCGAGTCTTTTGATCCCAATGTGAATTCTACTCAATTGGAGATTAAGAATCCAACACTGTTCATGGTAAACTACCGTCATCGATCACCTATCATCTGGGGTTTCGTCCGGGATCCTCAAGACAAGGTAAGGAACTCAGAGATTCATCTCTTCTGTCCCCTCAGCACACGTCTTCCGCTTTACTTTACTAACCCCTAGTATGCCAGTGTAAGATACAAATTGTCATGCTTCAACTGGCAAAGGGGGATACTCTTGTTTCCTTCCAGTGTCTATGCTGGAAGTTTTTCCCTATCCTTTCTTTAATAAACTTCTCACTACATGAAAAAAAAGGATGGTATTAAGGATGACAAGGAGGTAGTGATTGGTTGGATGAGTCAAGGAAAAGAGAGATCAGATCGTCATTGAAGTCTTCAGCCAGAGCGCCTGGGGAGCCAGTGGTTCCACCCTCTGTAGAAGTATATCACCTCCTGTGTCCTTTCTGTTCCTGGCATCAATGGCCCTTCCAAGACTGAAGCATATTGATCTAGGTTGGGCAGGATGACTTAATCTTGTCTGCAGTAGGGGAGGATGGTCACCAGAAAGGCAAATTGTAGGTGATTTTGCATTTTTGCATTTTGGTTCTTATTGATTCTTCATTGACCAGGTCATCTTCAAATGTCATGCCGGTCACTGTCCTATGCACTGCAGATGTTGTGTTGAAGATGAGCACAGTCCTTTTCTTGGAGTAAGTTTTGGGAAAGCAGACACTGAAGCTATTGAATGAATCAATCACAATACGTTACTCCAGTTGAATGTAGGTGCTAGAGGTGAGCACACCGGTTAGGGCTTTCAACAAGAGTGTAGGTTCAATCCCTGGTAGGTGAACTAAGATCCCACATTGCACGGGACAACTAAGCCTTTGCTTCACAACTAGAGAGAAGCAACCAACACCCGATTCAGCCAAATAAATAAATAAATATTTTTTAAAAGTAAAAAAGAAGAAAGAGTTTGGGCTGGGGGGTATTTAGAGGGCCCAGATGGGGAGTGATAGGCAAGATGAACAAGAAAGGGGGGTATTGAGGATACTCTTCTATCCCCCACTCCAGTGTCTATGCTGGAAGCTTTTCTCTATCCTTTCTTTAATAAACTTTTCACTACACGAAGCTCTGAGTGACCATCACCGAGTCTTTTGATCCCAATGTGAATTCTACTCAATTGGAGATTAAGAATCCAACACTGTTCATGGTAAACTACCGTCATCGATCACCTATCATCTGGGGTTTCGTCCGGGATCCTCAAGACAAGGTAAGGAACTCAGAGATTCATCTCTTCTGTCCCCTCAGCACACGTCTTCCGCTTTACTTTACTAACCCCTAGTATGCCAGTGTAAGATACAAATTGTCATGCTTCAACTGGCAAAGGGGGATACTCTTGTTTCCCCCTTCCAGTGTCTATGCTGGAAGTTTTTCCCTATCCTTTCTTTAATAAACTTCTCACTACATGAAAAAAAAAAAGGATGGTATTAAGGATGACAAGGAGGTAGTGATTGGTTGGATGAGTCAAGGAAAAGAGAGATCAGATCGTCATTGAAGTCTTCAGCCAGAGCGCCTGGGGAGCCAGTGGTTCCACCCTCTGTAGAGAAGTATATCACCTCCTGTGTCCTTTCTGTTCCTGGCATCAATGGCCCTCAGAACTGATTAGCATTTAGTGGGTCTTCTGTTTCTGCAGAGCACAAGGAAATATTAATATTTGTACCTTGAGAGTGAAATGTATCATTTTGTACCCTTTTATATTCATTTTTAGCCTAAGTAAATTATAACAGGTGTTTCAAATTACAGTAAAATTTCCAGAAGCAAAACTTACCCCCTCCAAAGACTAGAAAAAGATGCCCTTATTGCCTGAGCATTGGAAAACCTTGGTCCAGTTTGAGATGCCAGGATTCCGTGGGAACATAGCTGGAAGGCCTCTACTTTTATGCTGAACCAGAGCCCTTCCTGGTGGTGCTGCCAGAAAGATGCTCAGTATTCCAGTTCCAATCCTTAGGAGCAGAGATGATGGGAGGGGCAAGGGATGGTCCTACCAATAAGGGGTTTGGGTGCTAATGTGGGCAGAGGGAGTCAGTGTAATCCTGAAGCTTCTCATGATGTCTGTTTCGGGGGAGTTTTGAAGAGTGGCATCTTTGTCATTGAGGTCTTCAGCCAGAGCGCCTGGGGAGCCAGTGGCATCTTCACTGAGTGGCAGTGAAGATGGAGGCTCAAAAGGGCCTTCAGAATGAAGCAGAGAAAGAAAATGACCTAACCTTTTTTTGCTTTTATTTTATTTTTTACAGAGTTTTGTTGTTTACTGCCACATATCGACCCAAATCCTCCATTGGTACACACACGTCCCACCCCACCCCAAACCTCCCTCCATCTCCCTCCCTGTCCCACCCCTCCAGATCACACAGAGACCCTGATGGAGATCCCCTAGTCCCACAGCCCCTAGTCCCCTAGTCCCCTCCTTCCCCCCAGTGTCCTGTAAGTCTCTTCTCCATGTCCACCTCTCCATTGCTGCTCTGTCATGTTCATTTATCAGCACCATCCTTCTATATTCCATACACATGTGCCAGTCTAAACTAAAAAATTTACATGAAAAAAAGGATGGTATTAAGGATGACAAGGAGGTAGTGATTGGTTGGATGAGTCAAGGAAAAGAGAGATCAGATCGTCATTGAAGTCTTCAGCCAGAGCGCCTGGGGAGCCAGTGGTTCCACCCTCTGTAGAGAAGTATATCACCTCCTGTGTCCTTTCTGTTCCTGGCATCAATGGCCCTCAGAACTGATTAGCATTTAGTGGGTCTTCTGTTTCTGCAGAGCACAAGGAAATATTAATATTTGTACCTTGAGAGTGAAATGTATCATTTTGTACCCTTTTATATTCATTTTAGCCTAAGTAAATTATAACAGGTGTTTCAAATTACAGTAAAATTTCCAGAAGCAAAACTTACCCCCTCCAAAGACTAGAAAAAGATGCCCTTATTGCCTGAGCATTGGAAAACCTTGGTCCAGTTTGAGATGCCAGGATTCCGTGGGAACATAGCTGGAAGGCCTCTACTTTTATGCTGAACCAGAGCCCTTCCTGGTGGTGCTGCCAGAAAGATGCTCAGTATTCCAGTTCCAATCCTTAGGAGCAGAGATGATGGGAGGGGCAAGGGATGGTCCTACCAATAAGGGGTTTGGGTGCTAATGTGGGCAGAGGGAGTCAGTGTAATCCTGAAGCTTCTCATGATGTCTGTTTCGGGGGAGTTTTGAAGAGTGGCATCTTTGTCATTGAGGTCTTCAGCCAGAGCGCCTGGGGAGCCAGTGGCATCTTCACTGAGTGGCAGTGAAGATGGAGGCTCAAAAGGGCCTTCAGAATGAAGCAGAGAAAGAAAATGACCTAACCTTTTTTTGCTTTTATTTTATTTTTTACAGAGTTTTGTTGTTTACTGCCACATATCGACCCAAATCCTCCATTGGTACACACACGTCCCACCCCACCCCAAACCTCCCTCCATCTCCCTCCCTGTCCCACCCCTCCAGATCACACAGAGACCCTGATGGAGATCCCCTAGTCCCACAGCCCCTAGTCCCCTAGTCCCCTCCTTCCCCCCAGTGTCCTGTAAGTCTCTTCTCCATGTCCACCTCTCCATTGCTGCTCTGTCATGTTCATTTATCAGCACCATCCTTCTATATTCCATACACATGTGCCAGTCTAAACTATTTATCTTTTGCTCTCTGACATACTTCACTCTATATAATAGGTTCTAGATTCATCCACCTCATTAGAATGGATTCAAATGCATTTCTTTTTATGGCTGAGGAATAGTATGTATTCCATTCAATATATATACCACAGCTTCTTTATCCATTCATCTGTCGATGGACATCTAGGTTACTTCTATGTTCTAGCTATTGTAATAATGCTGCAATGAACAATGGGATATATGTGTCTCTTTCAAAGAAAATAACCTAACTTTTTAAATGGACAAAGGATTTGATATATTTGGATATATTGCTCCAAAGAAGATAACTCAAAATCTGATATGGGCTTTCCTGGTGGTCCAGTTGGTAAACAGTCTGCCTTGCAATGCAAGGGGCACCAGTTCGATCCCTGGCCTGGGAAGATTCTACGTGCTGTGGAAAGACTAGACCAGTGTGTCCAATTACGAGCCAGCGCTCTGGAGCGCATGCACCAAGATCTGGTGCTCTGCAAGGAGAGAGGCCGCTGCAATGGGAGGCCCACACAGGCTGAAGAATAAAGATGGATGAAAAAGAAAAAAAGTCAATATACTCACGTGAAAAGACACTCAAGTGATTAGTCATTAGGGAAATGGAGAGTACAATAACATTTCATACCTAGAACGACCATAAGCAACCAGTTGGACAACAGTCAACTCTGACAAGGATGTGGAGAAACAGAATCTTCACACATTGTAGGTGGGATTGTGAAATGGTATAGCCACTTGTACCATTTGGCAGAAAACATTTGGCAGTTTCTCACAATATCAAACCTAGCAATCCAGAATTTCACTCCTAGGAAATTGAAAGTATATGTCCATATAAAATCTAGTATACGAATGTTCATAGAAGTGTTTTTTTTTTTTAAGTGGAAGCATCCAAAATGTTCATCAATTCATGAATGGATAAACAAATGTGACATATACACACAATGGAATACTATTTGGCCATAAAAGGAATGAAATCTTAATACATCATACAACATAGATGAACTTTAAAATATTACACTGAATTTCCAAAATGGAAGTGAATAGTGATACAAGCTTACCTCAGTAAACAAGAAACATGAAGCTCAGAGCAGAAGTAAATGAAATAGGGACAAAAAGAAAAGAAAAGATCAGTGAAACTAACCACTGGTTCTTTGAAAAGATAAACACAATTAATAAAACTTTAGTTAAATTCACCAAAAGAAAAAAAAGGATAGAGGGCTCAAGACAATAAATCAAAGATGAAAAGCAAAACTTACAGCTAACACCATGGATACAAAGGACTTTAAGAGATTACTACAAATAGTATATTCCAATAAAACGGACAACCCTGAAGAAACTGACAAATTCCTAGAAATGTACAATCTCCTCAGACAGAACTAGGACGAAATAGGAAATATGAAGAGACCAATTACCAGTAATGGTATTGAATCAGTAATTTTAAAACTCCCAAGAATAAAAAGTCCAGAATCAGATGGCTTCAGAGTGAATTCTACCAAGCATTTAAAGAAGCCTTAACACCTACCCTTCTCAAACTATCTCAAAAAAATTCCAGAGAAAGAAATGCTTTTGAATCACTCTGAAGCTAGAATCATCCTGATAGTAAGACCAAAGATATCATAAAAACAGAAAATTACAAGCCAACATCTCTGATGAATACAGATGCACAAACCCTCAACAAAATGTTCATAAACCAAATCAGACAATACATTAAAAGGATCATATACCATGATCAAATGGGACTTATCAAAAGCATACAAAGATAGTTCAAGATCTGAAAGTCAATCAATGCGATATACCACATGAACAAACTGAAGAACAAAAGACGTATGGTCATCTCAATAGATGCAGACAGCTTTTGACAAAACTCAGCATTGGGCTTCCCTGGTGGTCCAGTGGGTAAAGACTCCAACTTGCAGCGCAAGGGGCACTGGTTCTATCCCTGGCCTGGGAAGATTCCACGTGCCATGGAGCGGTTCGACTAGTGTGTCCAATTACAAGCCAGCGCACTGGAGCGCATGTGCCCAGAGCCAGTGCTCTGCTACAAGAGAGGCTACTGCAGTGGGAGACCCACCCAGGCCAAAGAACAAAGATGGATGAAAATAAATAAATGAAAGACCAATAAAAGAGGCCAAAATTAAAAACAAAACAAAACTCAACATCCATTTATGATTGAAAAAAAAAAAGAAAGAAAAATCACCTCCTCAGAAAGTGGGTATAGAGAGAACAGACCTTAACATAATAAAAGACATATACAATAAGCCCACAGCTAACATCATACTCAACAGTGAAAAGCTGAAAGCATTTCCTCTAAAATCAGAAACAAGACAAGGATACCACTCTCGCTGCTTATATTCAACATAGTACTGGAAGTCTGAACCACAGCAATGTAACAAGAAAGAAATAAAAGGAAACATACTGGTGACCGTTAAGATCAGATTTGGGGTCAGACAGTGGAAGGGAAGGCTGGGAGGAAGGCGTTGAATCACTGAAACAAGTCAGGAGGCCGTCCTAGAAACCCAGGTGATACATAGTAGAGGGAGTGGTACCACTGTAGACCCAGTGGAGGTGGTCCAGAGCTCTCAGATCTTGGATATTTTTATTTGCTTATTTTGTTCTGAATTTTTCCCTCATGTATGTATTGATTTATTGTCATTTTTTTAAGTAAAATTTGGACGATCTGGTTTTTTGCATTTATCAGTAAGTTGTGGAAACGCCACAAAATCACCTGATAAGAAATCAATTATTTTACCAGCAGTGTGATACACCATGATGTAAATTCTATTTATGCTTGACTATCAATCAACTATGAATGTTAAAAGTAATCTACATTTATAGGTATTCATTTCATTTCCACTATTTTTGCATCTGAAACATGCTAGATTAAATATATATCCACCCATTATTATTATTATTACAACTGCTTTTACTTTTATGGGATAGATTTCAAAGAAATTGTACTCCTGGGCTCGGTGGAACATGCAATTACAATATTATATTATGGCAAATTTCAGACATACACAAGATAGAGATAATAATATAACCTAATGAGCCTCCATGTACCCAGCATGTTAGCCTCAGCGATTGTCAGAACATGAATAATCTTGTTTCGTTTAAATACCCTCCCCCTGCTCCTTCTCTCCACCCCCAACACACACAGGATTATTTTAAAGTCGTCTGGATATATTTTTAAGGTAGAGACTGATTTCCTGACATACAGGATGAGGCATTTAGGAGAAAAAAGAGGAATCGAAGATTATTCTGAGATTTCTGGACTGGGCCCCTGAAAGGCCAGAGTGGGCATCAACAGAGATGGAGAAGACTAGGCATGAGGGAGGTTTGAGGGGGAAGCATTTGGTTTTGGGCAAGAGGAGTTTGTGACTGATTAGGCAGTTAAGTGCAGATGTCTAGAGGTCAGTAAAATAAATGGATCTGGAGTTTAGAAGGTAAAGGCCTGGAGATATAAACTTGGGAACCATCCACAGGGTCCCATCCACAGGCGTGGATGAGATCATCAAGAAATAAAAGGAAACATACTGGTGACCTAGTGGGAGGAGGGGGGTTCACTGAAACAAGTCAGGAGGCCGTCCTAGAAACCCAGGTGATACATAGTAGAGGGAGTGGTACCACTGTAGACCCAGTGGAGGTGGTCCAGAGCTCTCAGATCTTGGATATTTTTATTTGCTTATTTTGTTCTGAATTTTTCCCTCATGTATGTATTGATTTATTGTCATTTTTTTAAGTAAAATTTGGACGATCTGGTTTTTTGCATTTATCAGTAAGTTGTGGAAACGCCACAAAATCACCTGATAAGAAATCAATTATTTTACCAGCAGTGTGATACACCATGATGTAAATTCTATTTATGCTTGACTATCAATCAACTATGAATGTTAAAAGTAATCTACATTTATAGGTATTCATTTCATTTCCACTATTTTTGCATCTGAAACATGCTAGATTAAATATATATCCACCCATTATTATTATTATTACAACTGCTTTTACTTTTATGGGATAGATTTCAAAGAAATTGTACTCCTGGGCTCGGTGGAACATGCAATTACAATATTATATTATGGCAAATTTCAGACATACACAAGATAGAGATAATAATATAACCTAATGAGCCTCCATGTACCCAGCATGTTAGCCTCAGCGATTGTCAGAACATGAATAATCTTGTTTCGTTTAAATACCCTCCCCCTGCTCCTTCTCTCCACCCCCAACACACACAGGATTATTTTAAAGTCGTCTGGATATATTTTTAAGGTAGAGACTGATTTCCTGACATACAGGATGAGGCATTTAGGAGAAAAAAGAGGAATCGAAGATTATTCTGAGATTTCTGGACTGGGCCCCTGAAAGGCCAGAGTGGGCATCAACAGAGATGGAGAAGACTAGGCATGAGGGAGGTTTGAGGGGGAAGCATTTGGTTTTGGGCAAGAGGAGTTTGTGACTGATTAGGCAGTTAAGTGCAGATGTCTAGAGGTCAGTAAAATAAATGGATCTGGAGTTTAGAAGGTAAAGGCCTGGAGATATAAACTTGGGAACCATCCACAGGGTTGTCCCATCCACAGGCGTGGATGAGATCATCAAGAAATGAGTGTAGGTAAAAAAAGGAAGATTGAACTCTATGGCCTCTCTGGTAGGTAGAATGTGCTTGTGCTCAGTTGTGTCTGACTCATTGTGACTCCATGGACTGTAGCCCACCAGGCTCCTCTATCCATGGAATTTCTCAGGCAAGAATACTGGTGCGGGTTACCATTTTTTACTCCAGGGGATCTTCCCAACCCAGGGATCGAACCTGCATCTCTTGCATCCCCCTCCACGGGCAGACAGATTCCTTTACCACTATGCTACTCAAAGATGTCCAAACCCCAGAGCCTTTGAATATGTTATTTACATGGTAAAAGGGGTTTTGCAGGTGTGACTAAAGTTAAGGTCCTGCACATGGAGAGACTGTCCTAGATTATCCAGATGAGCCCGGTCTAATCACATGTATGGTCAGGCCACTTAAGATGGTGGTTCCCTTGCTTTTTTGTACATCCCCCACTTGACCAGTGCCTGCTTCACCTGCATCCTATTCACAAGATTGTCCCTCCTATATGCCTGCCCCTGCCCCCACCCCCACCCCAGCTGTTGACGGTTCTAACCTTTAGATCAGAGTATTTCCACCATGATAGCTTATGAAAGGGGCGGTGAGGGCCGTGCCCCCTGCTGGTTTCCTGGGTGACCCCTGAGCCAGTTTGATGTCAGCTCCCCCGTCACTGGTCATCTTCCCTTACCTCTAGGGGCAGACACGGTCACCATGTCCAGCCCACGGTCTGCATCACACGGAGTCCCTCCAGGACCTTGCTTCAAATAGGTAAGATCCTCTCCCATCCATCAGTGCTCCGACGTCTCCGTTGCTAACTCAGGGCTTGTGGCTCAGCCAAAGGCATGTGGATCTTTAAAAGTCAAGAACCTGGGCTTTCCTTGTGGTCCAGTGACTGGGAATCTACTTTGCAGTGCAGGGGACACCTGTTCAACCCCTGGCCCGGGAACACGGCACATGCCTCGGGGCAGCTGTGCCACAACTACTGAAGCTCCATGCTCTAGAGCCCACGCTCTGCAACAAGAGAAGCCATCTCAGTGCACAGCAACTAGAAAGTAGCCTCCATTTGCCGCAACTAGAGAAAGCCCTTACACGGCAATGAAGGTCCAGAGCAGCCAAAAATAAAAATCAATTAAAAAATCAAGAACCCTTCTCAACTATCAGTGATAGTGGAATAAGAGCCAGAGACAAACAACGTTGCTGATATTGTTGGCTTTGGGGAAGAGGGGGCCTGGGGCACCAAGGATTAAGGAATGAACGCACTCTCCAGGAGCTGGAGAAGGCAAGGAAATGGATTCTTCCGCAGCCTCCAGAAAGGAACGTAGTAGCCCTGCCAACACCTTGAGTTTAGACCCACTTTGGATTTTTGACCTCTAGAGCCTAAAGATAATAAATTTCTATGTTCAAGCCACCACGTGTGTGACAGTTTGTTACGGCAGTCAAACTCAAAGATGTCCAAACCCCAGAGCCTTTGAATATGTTATTTACATGGTAAAAGGGGTTTTGCAGGTGTGACTAAAGTTAAGGTCCTGCACATGGAGAGACTGTCCTAGATTATCCAGATGAGCCCGGTCTAATCACATGTATGGTCAGGCCACTTAAGATGGTGGTTCCCTTGCTTTTTTGTACATCCCCCACTTGACCAGTGCCTGCTTCACCTGCATCCTATTCACAAGATTGTCCCTCCTATATGCCTGCCCCTGCCCCCACCCCACCCCAGCTGTTGACGGTTCTAACCTTTAGATCAGAGTATTTCCACCATGATAGCTTATGAAAGGGGCGGTGAGGGCCGTGCCCCCTGCTGGTTTCCTGGGTGACCCCTGAGCCAGTTTGATGTCAGCTCCCCCGTCACTGGTCATCTTCCCTTACCTCTAGGGGCAGACACGGTCACCATGTCCAGCCCACGGTCTGCATCACACGGAGTCCCTCCAGGACCTTGCTTCAAATAGGTAAGATCCTCTCCCATCCATCAGTGCTCCGACGTCTCCGTTGCTAACTCAGGGCTTGTGGCTCAGCCAAAGGCATGTGGATCTTTAAAAGTCAAGAACCTGGGCTTTCCTTGTGGTCCAGTGACTGGGAATCTACTTTGCAGTGCAGGGGACACCTGTTCAACCCCTGGCCCGGGAACACGGCACATGCCTCGGGGCAGCTGTGCCACAACTACTGAAGCTCCATGCTCTAGAGCCCACGCTCTGCAACAAGAGAAGCCATCTCAGTGCACAGCAACTAGAAAGTAGCCTCCATTTGCCGCAACTAGAGAAAGCCCTTACACGGCAATGAAGGTCCAGAGCAGCCAAAAATAAAAATCAATTAAAAAATCAAGAACCCTTCTCAACTATCAGTGATAGTGGAATAAGAGCCAGAGACAAACAACGTTGCTGATATTGTTGGCTTTGGGGAAGAGGGGGCCTGGGGCACCAAGGATTAAGGAATGAACGCACTCTCCAGGAGCTGGAGAAGGCAAGGAAATGGATTCTTCCGGCAGCCTCCAGAAAGGAACGTAGTAGCCCTGCCAACACCTTGAGTTTAGACCCACTTTGGATTTTTTGACCTCTAGAGCCTAAAGATAATAAATTTCTATGTTCAAGCCACCACGTGTGTGACAGTTTGTTACGGCAGTCAGAAAATGGCCACACCCTCCTACAAGAGGGCTTCCCAGGTGTCTCTGTGGTAAAGAATCCACTTGTCAGTGCAGGAGATGTGAGAGACCCGGATTTGATCCCTGGGTCAGGAAGATCCCCTGGAGGAGGAAAGGGCAATCCACCCCCGTATTCTTACCAGGAAAATTCTATGGACAGAGGGGCCTGGCAGGCTACTGTCCATGGGGTCGCAAGGAGTTGGACGTGACTGTCTGAGTGGCAGCTCCGCGTGAAGGGGTGGAGGAGGAGAGCATGCAGCTGAGGGCTCTGACTGAGAAGCAGTCAGTAGGGTAAGAGGAACCCAGAGAAGACGGTGTCCCGGAAACCACGGAGGCAGCAGGATCCTGGGCCGTGTGATGCTGATCAGTCGAATAGGATGAGGACAGAGATGCTGTCATTGGACTTAGGAAGGTGGTGGGTACTTCTCTGAAGAGTTCTCTGCAAAGGGGAAGAAAGACATGAGATGAAACGTAAGAAAGGTTTGTTGTCACTGTTTAAAATGAGAGCAATGGGGCTTCCCTGGTGGTCCAGTGGGTAAGGACACCGCCTTGCAGTGCAAGGGGCGCTGGTTCGATCCCTGGCCTGGGAAGATCCCACGTACCGCGGAGCGGCTGGACCGATGTGTCCAATTACCGAGCTGGAGCTCTGGAGCGCATGCGCCCAGAGCCGGTGCTCTGTGACAACAGAGGCCACCGCGATGGGAGGCCCACACGGGCCGAAGAACAAAAAGATGGATGAAAACGGACAAATGAAAGACCAATAGAAGTGGCCCGCCTGCTCCCCTCCCTCCCCACCCCACCCTGCCAAAATAAATAAATAAATATTTTTTTTAAAAAAAATGAGAGCGATGGGGCTTCCCTGGTGGTCCAGTGGGTAGAGAGTCCGCCTTGCAGTGCAAGAGGCACCGGTTCAATCCCTGGCTCGGGAAGATCCCACGTGCCTTGGAGTGGTTGAACCAGTGTGTCCAATTAGGAGCCAGTGCTCTGGAGCACATGCGTCTAGAGCCGGTGCTCTGCGACGGGAGAGGCTACTGCGGAGGGAGACCCATACAGGCCAAAGAATAAAGATGGATGAAAATAAATTTAAAAGGGGGCCAAAATTAAAAAAAGAAAAAAAAAAAGAATCTGCCTTCCAATACAGGGAACTCAGGTTTGACCCCTGGCGGGGGAAACTAAGATCCCACATGCCAAGGAGCAACTAAGCCCGTGTGCCACAACTAGGGAAGCCAGCATTCCGTAACAATGGAGCCCGTGCACTCTAAACCCATGTAGCACAACGACAGAGCCTGCATGCCCTAGAGCCCGTGCTCCCCAATAGAAGCCCAAGCAGTTCTGTGAAGAACCAGCACAGCCAAGAAATAAAGATAAATAAAATGGAAGAAGCAGCAGAGTGTTAGTAAGCTGGCAGGAGTAAGGCGGAGAAAGTGAGAAATGACGAGAGAGGGGAGACTATATGGAGGGTTGTCCTTGAGCAGAGAAGACGTAGAATCAGTTGTTTTGGAAAGAGAAGGTCAACAGGCACCGTGGGTGTGACTGGGGGCCGCTGTTTGGCAATGATGCTGGGAGTCTATGACCTTTTCCTGTTTGTCTCAGTCTCCTCAGTAGGAAGATGGGGACGGGGGAGAGGCGGTCTACAGGGAGAGAAGATGTAGAATATTCCCCTAGGAGAAGGGAAGACCACATGGAAGAGAGACGGGGTTATTGTTTAGCCGCTAGGTCATGTCTGACTTTTGCGACTCGTGGAGCCCACCAGGCTCCTCCGTCCATGGGCTCCTCCAGGCAAGAATCCTGGAGTGGGTGGCCATTTCCTTCTCCAGGGTGTCTTCCTGACCCAGGAATCCAACAACCCATGTCACGTGCATTGGCAGGTGGATTCTTTACCGCTGAGCCACCTGGGAAGCCGTGGAGGAGAGAAGCATAGGATAGCTGCCAGGCAGCATTCAAGACCCACTTAAGGTTCTCTTACTCCCAAAGAGAAATAAATACAACGGGAAGTATAACTAAAAATAGATCTGCAAAGTGCAGGTTTCCCCTGATGCTGGCTGCCTAATTTACTGCTTACACTTGTCTGACGGAGGCGGTGGCACTGGGTCTTGAATTCTCCTGCAGCCACTTGTTGGCCTCTCATCCCGGGGCCTCTGGGCTCCTCATTGTTAGCCGCCTCCCTGGAGCTAGTCTGATGAATATCCTGTGCTGAGGCCAGATGAAACAAATTTTTCAGTTTCCAGCTGCACCACACCCTTTGGCGACCTCCCACTGAGTTCTGGTTTCTGGTCTAGACAAGACCCTTCTTTTTTTTTGTTGTTCATTTGCATCGTAGAGATTATTGACATCAGCCATATCCCAGTGAGTGCACAAACCCGTCTCAGCCCAGGTTCCCAGCCTCAGCCCTGGTCCAGCCTCCTCTCCCAGGGGGCATCTTCCTTTTCTGTGGAAAAGCGTATATAGTAAAAGTCTCACATCTGGGTAACAAGGATACACCTCCTGTGGAAGGAGACGGTGATCACCATGGGTGGTTCTTCCACAGACCCTGAGCAGTGGGGGTGGGCTGGGGTGGGGGAGTGAGCACAACTGAGCAGGGGCGGGGAGGAAGCGCTTATTAAAAAGGTAACGTCAGACGTACTTCACTCTGAACACAGACTCTAGGCTCACCCACCTCTTGTGCTGTGCTGTCCTTGGGAAAATATGGTCTTCCATCTGTCCCTGGTGTCAAAAAGGTTGGGGACCACTGCCTTAGAGTACTCCTTTGGATAATAGTATAGCAATGGGCAATGAAAATATAATTGGACTTTGAAAACATATACACAGATTCTTGGAAATATACATTATACAAAACATGGTATACTAACGTGATACTCTCTGAATACACAATACCAAAAACTCTGTAACAGCACATTGACCAATTATTTTTGCAATTATAAAATAATACAGGCTAATTATAGAAATCATGAAAAAATATATAACCTCCTTAAATTACAAATCACACAAACTCACCATGTAAAGATAATCGTTGATTGTTAATAACAGTCTATGTCCTTCCAGTTTAAAAAATAAATATATATTTATTTATTTATTTGACTGTGCTGGGTCTTCATGGTGGCATGTGAAATCTTTTAGTTGAGGCGGCGTGTGGGATCGAGTTCCTCGACCAAGGATCAAAGCTGGGACCCCAGCATTGGGAGTTCAGAGTCTTAGCCACTGAACCACCAGAGAAGTCCTTCTAATCTTTTTAAAAATGCGTAATTTGATCCTTTCCAAGGCTGAGGTCACATAGCATATATTATCTTTTTTATATATGTTATTATCTTTTTTATTTAATTTTATTTATTTATCTTTTTTGGGGGTGGGGTGGGGAGGGAGAGGGATGGGGTGGCCACTTCTATTGGTCTTTCATTTCTCTATTTTCATCCGTCTTTGTTCTTTGGCTCCTGTGGGCCTCCCATCGCGGTGGCCTCTGTTGTCACACAGTACCGGCTCTGGGCACATGCCCTCCAGCTCGGTAATTGTACCGAGCCCTCCGGCTCGGTAATTGGACACATCGGTCCAGCCGCTCCATAGCACGTGGGATCTTCCCAGGCCAGGGCTCGAACCGGCGCCCCTTGCACTGCAAGGCGGTGTCCTTACCCACTGGACCACCAAGGGAAGCCCTGTTATTATCTTTTTAATCCATTGATTTACACTTAAAAATGAGGATAACCAGTTCTCAGTACTAAGTATCTGTCCACACCACACTTTTTCATGATATTTTGTTTAAGCTCTCATTAACATTTCCAGTTTTATTTTTTGGTGTTATAAACAATGGACAGCAAGTGTCTTTGCAGAATTTGTGCTCACACTCATGGTTATTACAGCGAATATCTAAAAGTGAAAGCGCTGATTCAATGCTTATAAAACATGTAAACATGAGTTGAGAGGCATCAGAGCATCTTAAGACAGGGACGGGAGAAAGGGCTGTTTGCAGTTGCATTGCAAACCTTTGCATGACATTAGGTGAGGTGAGGAGCAGTACTGGCTGGGACTTCCTGCTGGTCCAGTGGCTAAGGTGCTTTACTCCCAAAGCAGAGGACCCAGGTTCAATCCAATATAAAAAAATCTAATATATAACCTTTTCCTTAAATTACAAATCACACAAACTCACCATGTAAAGATAATCGTTGATTGTTAATAACAGTCTATGTCCTTCCAGTTTAAAAAATAAATATATATTTATTTATTTATTTGACTGTGCTGGGTCTTCATGGTGGCATGTGAAATCTTTTAGTTGAGGCGGCGTGTGGGATCGAGTTCCTCGACCAAGGATCAAAGCTGGGACCCCAGCATTGGGAGTTCAGAGTCTTAGCCACTGAACCACCAGAGAAGTCCTTCTAATCTTTTTAAAAATGCGTAATTTGATCCTTTCCAAGGCTGAGGTCACATAGCATATATTATCTTTTTTATATATGTTATTATCTTTTTTATTTAATTTTATTTATTTATCTTTTTTGGGGGTGGGGTGGGGAGGGAGAGGGATGGGGTGGCCACTTCTATTGGTCTTTCATTTCTCTATTTTCATCCGTCTTTGTTCTTTGGCTCCTGTGGGCCTCCCATCGCGGTGGCCTCTGTTGTCACACAGTACCGGCTCTGGGCACATGCCCTCCAGCTCGGTAATTGTACCGAGCCCTCCGGCTCGGTAATTGGACACATCGGTCCAGCCGCTCCATAGCACGTGGGATCTTCCCAGGCCAGGGCTCGAACCGGCGCCCCTTGCACTGCAAGGCGGTGTCCTTACCCACTGGACCACCAAGGGAAGCCCTGTTATTATCTTTTTAATCCATTGATTTACACTTAAAAATGAGGATAACCAGTTCTCAGTACTAAGTATCTGTCCACACCACACTTTTTCATGATATTTTGTTTAAGCTCTCATTAACATTTCCAGTTTTATTTTTTGGTGTTATAAACAATGGACAGCAAGTGTCTTTGCAGAATTTGTGCTCACACTCATGGTTATTACAGCGAATATCTAAAAGTGAAAGCGCTGATTCAATGCTTATAAAACATGTAAACATGAGTTGAGAGGCATCAGAGCATCTTAAGACAGGGACGGGAGAAAGGGCTGTTTGCAGTTGCATTGCAAACCTTTTGCATGACATTAGGTGAGGTGAGGAGCAGTACTGGCTGGGACTTCCCTGCTGGTCCAGTGGCTAAGGTGCTTTACTCCCAAAGCAGAGGACCCAGGTTCAATCCCTGGTCCGGGAACTAAGTGAGCTCTCCTGTGCTTTGCAGCACAGTCAAGTAAGTCAGTCTCATCATGCCCCTTTTCCATATATTTTAAAACACATCATTATTTTTTTTTCTTACATTGAAGTCTCGTTGATTTATAATTTTGTGTTAGTTTCAGGTGTACAGCATAGTGGTTCAGTATTTTTGCAGAATGGATTCTCTTGTAGGTTATTATAAGACAATGGATACAGTTCTTTGTGCTGTATGCTAAGTCCTTGTGGCTTGTATGTTTTATATGTAGTAGTTTGTATCTACTAGTCCCATATCCTTAATTTATCCCTCCCCTCTTTCCTCTCCTCTTTGCTAATCACCACTCTCTTTTCTTTTTTTTTTTTTTTAATTGGTTTTTTATTTATTTATTTTCATCCATCCATCTTTATTCCAGAGTGCTGGCTTGTAATTGGACAAACCAGTCCAGCCATTCCACAGCCTGTGGGATCTTCCCAGGCCAGGCATCGAACCAGTGCCCCTTGCATTGCAAGGCAGACTCTTTACACACTGGACCACAAGGGAAGCCCACCACTTTATCTTCTGTGTCTTATATCTATGAGTCTGTTTCTGTTTTATAGATATATTCATTTGTATTATTTTTTTAGATAGCACATACAAGTGACATTGGAGAAGGAAATGGCAACCCACTCCAATATTCTTGCCTGGAAAATTCCATGGACGGAGAAGTCTGGCGAGCTATAGTCTGTGGGGTCTCAAATACATGTGTGTGTATACACACACACACGAGCACGCGCACGTGCATACAGACACACACACATGCTTCCCTGATGGCTCAATGGTAAGGAATCTGCCTGAAATGCAGGATACCCGGGTTCCATCCCTGGGCTGGGAGGATCCCTCTGGAGGAGGGTATGGCAACCCACTCCAGTATTCTTGCCTAGAAAATCCCATGGACAGAGATCCCAAGCAGGCTACTGTTCCTAGGGTTGCACAGTCAGACACAACTGAAGTGACTGTGCAGCAGCATAAGTGATTATCATACAGTATCTGTCTTTCTCTGTCTGACTTAATGAAACATAATATTCTCTAGGTCCACTCACGCTGTTGCAGATGGCATTGGTTCAATCCCCCTTTGGTCCGGGAACTAAGTGAGCTCTCCTGTGCTTTGCAGCACAGTCAAGTAAGTCAGTCTCATCATGCCCCTTTTCCATATATTTTAAAACACATCATTATTTTTTTTTCTTACATTGAAGTCTCGTTGATTTATAATTTTGTGTTAGTTTCAGGTGTACAGCATAGTGGTTCAGTATTTTTGCAGAATGGATTCTCTTGTAGGTTATTATAAGACAATGGATACAGTTCTTTGTGCTGTATGCTAAGTCCTTGTGGCTTGTATGTTTTATATGTAGTAGTTTGTATCTACTAGTCCCATATCCTTAATTTATCCCTCCCCTCTTTCCTCTCCTCTTTGCTAATCACCACTCTCTTTTCTTTTTTTTTTTTTTTAATTGGTTTTTTATTTATTTATTTTCATCCATCCATCTTTATTCCAGAGTGCTGGCTTGTAATTGGACAAACCAGTCCAGCCATTCCACAGCCTGTGGGATCTTCCCAGGCCAGGCATCGAACCAGTGCCCCTTGCATTGCAAGGCAGACTCTTTACACACTGGACCACAAGGGAAGCCCACCACTTTATCTTCTGTGTCTTATATCTATGAGTCTGTTTCTGTTTTATAGATATATTCATTTGTATTATTTTTTTAGATAGCACATACAAGTGACATTGGAGAAGGAAATGGCAACCCACTCCAATATTCTTGCCTGGAAAATTCCATGGACGGAGAAGTCTGGCGAGCTATAGTCTGTGGGGTCTCAAATACATGTGTGTGTATACACACACACACGAGCACGTGCACGTGCATACAGACACACACACATGCTTCCCTGATGGCTCAATGGTAAGGAATCTGCCTGAAATGCAGGATACCCGGGTTCCATCCCTGGGCTGGGAGGATCCCTCTGGAGGAGGGTATGGCAACCCACTCCAGTATTCTTGCCTAGAAAATCCCATGGACAGAGATCCCAAGCAGGCTACTGTTCCTAGGGTTGCACAGTCAGACACAACTGAAGTGACTGTGCAGCAGCATAAGTGATTATCATACAGTATCTGTCTTTCTCTGTCTGACTTAATGAAACATAATATTCTCTAGGTCCACTCACGCTGTTGCAGATGGCATTGTTTCATTCTTTTTTATGGCCAAGTAATATTCCATTGTATCTATATCTATATACTATCCCTCTCTTTTTTTAAATTTTGGCCTCTTTTATTGGTTTTTTGTTTATTTATTTTCATCCATCTTTATTCTTTGGCCTGTGTGGGCCTCTCATTGTGGTGGCCTCTCTCATCGCAGAGCACTGGCTCTGGGCATATGCGCTCCAGAGCACTGGCTCATAATTGGATACACTGGTCCAGCCGCTCTGTGGCACGTGGGATCTTCCCAGGCCAGGGATCGAACTGGCACCCCTTGCATTACAAGATGGACTCTCTACCCACTGGACTATCAGGGAAGCCATATACTATTTCTTCTTAATTCACTTGTCTGTTGATGGACACTGAAGTTGCTTCCATGTCTTGGTTATTGTAAATAGTGCTGCTATAAACATTGAGGTGCATGTATCTTTTTGAATTAGTATTTTCACTTTTTTTCTGGAGATATATACCCATGAGGAGAATTGTTGGATCATATGGTAACTCTATTTTTAGCTATATAAGGGACCTCCACACTCTTCTCCAAATTGATGACATCAATTTATATTCCCAAGTGCTTGCCTGCCTTTCCATCTTCTCCAGCATCAGTTATTGGTAGACTTTTTTAATGACAGCCATTCTAACAGGTGGGAGGTGACATCTCACTGTGGGTCTGATTTGCATTTCTCTAATAATTAGCAATGCTGAGCATCTTTCTACAATGCTCAATGTAAAAAATGTCTAGTCTTCTGCCTATTTTTTAAACATACCATTCTTAATGTCTCTGATGCAAATCACTAAGTTTTGAACAAATCAAAACTATAGTCATTTCTGAAGAAAGCTTTGTTATTATCTTGAAAGTGGCACTCTTTCGGTTGTTGATTTGGGTTTGTTTTGTCCTTTATCAGGATGAGCAATAACTTTCCTTCCAGGTGGAGAACAGTCCACAGTGGATGCTTTTCAACATCAGCTTTATTCTCTGCTTTGTAATCAGTGACATCCTTCCTCCCAGGTTCTGATCGTCACCTCCAGCCCCCATGAAAGACCGTGGCTCTGCAGGGCCTATTGCCTCACTACTGACAGGAAAAACCCGAGGGTCGAAGCCAGAAGGGTTCTGTCCGGGGTTCCACAGAAATGTAGTTCTCTCATACAGAGTCCAAACAGGAGGCTGCTGGCAGCCTCCATTGCAGCAGGCAGAGGAAAGGACTGTCACTCAGAAGGACATACCCTCTGGTGAGGTTCTCAGAAAGGAAGGATTTTCAGACGTAAGGGGACGGATGGCAGAAGTGCCTGGAAGGTTTACTTAGTGCTTTATACTTGAACCACGTTACCTGAACAAGGAGAGACTATCTTTTTTAATTAAAAATATTATTTTGGCGATACACACAAGAAGGTCTTAGTTCCCCCACCAGGGTTCGAACCTGTGCCCCCTGCAGTGGAATCGTGGAGTCTTAACCACTGAACAACCAGAGAAGAGAGATTATTCTTCATTAATCATGGAGAGATTACTCTTATGAGAACCCTCAGCGATCTCAGGCTACCTGCTGGGAATACACAAGACTTCTGGTGCCCTCTGGGACCTAGCCCAACTCTTTTGCTCCCCTCCCTTCTCCCAGCATTCCTGCTCTGCTCTAGGCACAGACTACCCTACCTCCTAAGGTTCCTTAGATTGACACTCCCACCCCTTCACCCCAAGCCCGAGGGTCATCTAGGTTTTGCTGGAGTGCCAATCTTCCAGGACGGTGATGCTCCAACTCCAGCTTCTAGCTCTACCTGGACCAGTGCCTAAGCAGGCATCTTGTATCCCCTTTTTTCCCTTAGCTTCACTGACTACACGTATAAAATTAGGAGTTGTATGATCTAAGCTGTAAAGTTTCTTTTAACTTTCAAGGCATTTCAGTGACTCACTGCACAGGAATAGGGACCACCAAAAACAAACAAACATATAAAGGAAAGCCTCAGGCTCCTAGGAAGCCTCATATATCCTCATAAAGTTTCATTTGAGTTACAGTGAAAAATGGGACCAATTCTTTCTCTGACTCCTTTTCTTGACAGAGAAAAAGCTCCTTTGATACAAGAAACTGTCATCTCTATGTCAAGAAGTGGGACTCGTAGACCAACCAGTGAGTTTCAGGTTACTTCCAGATGTAAGAAGTTTGGCAATTTAAGTCTCAGATAGCAATTTGTCCAAGATATTTTAATGATTAATAGACATACCAGGAAAAGCTTTTGGAAGTGAGGATGAGCCTGAGATTTGGGGGATATTTAGCTATTAAACATGTTCTTACTCTGAGGAAGAGGAGGAGGAAAAGAGGGAGAAGAGAAATTGTTATCATCTTATTCAAGGCCAGTGAAGCTCATTCAACCTCTCCGTCCCTGGAAACCCTGGCCTCTTGATCTTACTTGCCCACCAAGGCTAAGTCACTCTTTTCTAAAAATACGGATTTATTTTTAATTGATTGATGACTGCTTTGCAGTATTGGTTTGATTTCTGTCACATATCAACACAAATTAACTATAGGTGTACATATGTCCCTCCCTCTTGAATATCCCTCCCTCCTCCTGCCCATGCCCACCCCTCTAGGTTACTACAGAGCCCCAGTTTGAGTTCCCTGAGTCATTCTTTAGAGAATCAGATAATAAAGCAATTCAAGTGAAGACTCCTGAGTCACCCAGCTTGAATCTGAATCTCTGCCCACCACTTTCCTGCATGGCTATAGGAAAACATTTAATCATTTCCAAACTTTAGCTCTCTCTTCTGTGTAATGGGTACCTATTTTAAAGGGCTGTTAGGTTTGAATGAAAGAAAGCAGATCATGCCTCTTAGCAGAGTATTTCACGTTCAACAGACCAAATCACTGTTAGGTTGAATCTCTGTGGATTAAATTCTACACCAGAGACTCCCCTTCTCCCCCTAGACCCTAGTCTGCCACCTGCTCTTCTCTGCACGGCCCCCTTTTTATAGGATCCACCATTCTGATCCCCTAGAGGGAGATGTGCCTTTGGACTTCCGTGCTGAGTAGCAGACCGAACCGAAGAGCCGCTTATGGAATCTGAAGAAACTAGTGGCAGCAAGGGTCCCTGGTGCTTTTACCCGGAAAGCCTCCCTTTCCATCCTTGGTTGGTGGGCAGGCCCAGATCCAGTGAGGGGTGGCGGTGGGGGCTCCCTTTGCCGGGGGAGGCTTCTCCTGCCCCAGAAGCCACGGGAGAAGATGCCAAGTCCCCAGTAACCACCTTCACCTTTCTGCCTGCTTTTCTGCTCCGGTCTTTTGGGGAAAGTTCTCGCTGCCCGCCTCGCTCCTCATTAGAGTTTATCAGGCGTTTCCCTGGGACCCAGACAGTGCAGCCGCTCCCGAACCACCTGGGGAGGGAGTCTCACCAAAGCCCGCTTGGGGCCCGTTCCAGGTGCAAAGCCGGTAATGGGGCCAGCCTGGGGGCAGGCGGCGGCTGCGGGTCGGCAAGCAGGGCCTGGAGCCGCCGGATCCGCAGGAACGTGGGGGCGGGGAGGCGACATCAAAGGCGCCGCCCGGGAGCGCGGGGGTCGTGGCGCAGGGCGGGGCGGGGGCCAACGCCTCGCCGACCCGCACGTTTCTGGTTCTTTCAGGATGAGAGAAATCCCTGTTAGGATGGCGATCGCCTTCTGCTTCCTGGAGAGCCGCGCCGGGTGGGTGGCGGGGCGTCCGGGGTGGGTGGCAGGGGCCGGCCGCCCCCACGTTGTTGCTCGACGCCCAGAGCTCTCCAAACGGCAGAAAGAGCTTAAAAGGGATAAATAAGGACAACGGAATGTCAGCTGTGATTTAGGGATGCGGATCTCCGCGGAGATGCCGGCGCGGAGATGCCGGCACCGATTCCCGGAGGGAGCCGAGGTGCAAAGGCTTCTCCGGAGGTGGCGCGCGGCTCCGGGAGGGTGGAGGTTCTCAGCCTCCAGACCAGAGCCCTGGGGCTGGACAGACTGGCCGACGTTCACCCTTGGCTAGAGGTCGGAGGCCCAGGCCTCTGCAGGCAGACTCGGGACCTCTCCCCGGGCACCTCGCTTCTCTGGCGAGAGTGGGCTGGAGAGGTAAGGGGAAGCTTGGGGGTGCTGAGGCAGATTTTGCGGAGGAGGCTCAGGCACTTCCGTAGCCGACTTCCTGGAAAACAGGTCACTGTGAAAGCATTGCTTGGGAACTTGTTAAATAGGTAAATCTTCTGAATCAAGATTCGCACAGCAATCGATCGACTCAGCCATCGGCGGGCCCTCCTCCAGGTGGTTCTGACGCTGGCTCAAGTTCAAGAGCCTCTGGTGCGCAGGAAGGGCGCTGACCTCCAGGCTAGGAAACTGGATCCATCAGTTTTCTTATCGGTAAAGGGAGGGACTCTTGAGAGTCCCTTGGACTGCAAGGAGATCAAACCAGCCAATCCTAAAGGAAATCAACCCTGAATATTCATTGGAAGGACTGATGCTGAAGCTGAAGCTCCCATAGTTTGGCCACATGATGCAAAGAGACAACTGGTTGGAAAAGACCCTGATGCTGGGAAAGATAAAAAGCAGAAAGAGAAGGGGGCAACAGAGGATGAGATGGTTCGTGATTACTTGTGGACATGAGTTTGAGCAAACTCTGGGAGATGGTGTAGGACAGGGAACCCTGGCCCTGCAGCAGTCTGTGGGGGTCTCAAAGAGCCCCACGACTGAGCAACTTAACTGAAAGGAAGGGTCAGGCCGGATCAGAGGACCCTGGTTGATGGAGTCAGGCAGGTTGCACAGAGCAAGGGGGCCAGGTGTGTAATGTCACACCCCAGAGGGCCTGTGCCCTGAGCCCGTCAGGTATTGCCTGGCCTGAAGTGCAGACCGTTTGTTGCTGTATTATCTGGTTTTACAAGAGAAGTGGGAAACCTGGATTTTTTTAAATGTGAAGTATCCTGGTTTTTTTTAAATGTTGGGAACTAATCAGACATTTCAAAAACATTGTTTGGTCTTTCCTACAGACCAAGCCAAAACACTTCTGCCACCTGAATTTGCTCTTGTGGGTCCCAGTTTACTCTTCAGACTCTGAGATCTCATCTTACCCTGAAACAGTCTGTGAGACTGGCAGAAATGGGGCCACTGCCCTGGGACAGAGAGCATGGCTTCTCGAACTTCTAAGAAAATATATCAGGAGAGACAGGTTTTTGAGCCCCTTGTAGTCACACAAAAATATCATTGTTCCTTTGACTCCCCCCTTGCTGCTCTCCAGCATCCTCTTAATCACAGACCTCATTGTTCTCATTATAATTTAGACCCAAAAAATGCTGATCCACAGAAACATCAGGTCAGCCGCTCAAAGCTATCTGCTGGAGTCAGACAACTTCCTCGTCAAGACCCGCTCTCAAAAAACACCTAGCATTTATCAAGTGTAGCCTCCGTGCCAGATATTGTTCCCAGTACTGTACAGATATTACCTCTTTTTTTAAAGAGATGTATTTTTATTTATTTATTATTTTTTAAAAATTTTATTTATTTTTGGCTACTCTGGGATTTCACTGCTGTTGCAGGCTCTTCTCTAGTTGCAGGGAGTGGGGGCTACTCTCTAGTGGAGGTGAGCAGGCTCCTTTTTGCAGTGACTTCTCTTGTTGTGGAACTCGGGCCCTAGGGCTCACGGGCTTCAGTAGTTGTGGCCACGGACTCCATAGTTGCAGCTCCAAGGCTCTAGGGCACAGGCTCCATAGTTGTGGCTCACGGGCTTCATTGCTCCGCAGCATGTGGAATCTTCCTGGATCTGGGATCGAACCCATGTCTCTTGCATTGGCAGGTGAGCTCTTTTCCACTGAGATACCAGGGAAGTCTAGATATTAACTCTTTTACTCCTACAACAGTGAGGACGGCTCTTGTCTCCCATTTTACAGATGAGTAAACTGAAGCCCAGAGAGGTTAAATGACTTGCCCAAGATCACTCAGATTGTAGCCTGGTAAGTGGCAAAGTGAGGATTTGAACAAGGGCAGCCTGGCTGGCTCCAGAGCCCGATACGCTTTATGGCCTTCCCAGCTCTCAATGATAAGGCTCCTCCAGGGGCTTCCCTGGTGGTCCCGTGGTTAAGAATCTGCCTTGCAATGCAGGGATGGGTTCCATCCCTGGTCTGGGAAGATCCCACCTGCCGTAGAGCAACTAAGCTCGTGAGCCACAGCACCTAAGCTCGACCTCTAGAAACCACTGCAGTGAGAAGCCCTCGGAGTGAAACAAAGAGTGGCCCTGCTCTCTGCAACAGGAGAAAGCCTGAGTGCAGCAGTAAAGATCCACCACAGTCAAAAAATATATAAAATAAATAAATCTTAAAAAAATATAAGGCTGCTCTTGTCTCACCAGGATAGTAGGATCCCTCAGAACGTAGCAGCTCAGATGGCCGTGAAAGAGAGCAGAGAGGACCCTGTTTGCCGGGCGGGATAGACCCGCAGACGTAGAGAATGAACGTGCAGACACAGCAAGTGAAGGAGAGGTGGGACAGGTCGGGCGAGTTGCACTGACATAGAGACACGACCGTGTGTGAAACTGAGAGCTCGTGGGAAGCTGCTGTGGATCACAGGAGCTCTTGTCTGTGAAGACCTGGAGGTTTTTTTATTTTTTAAAAATTTTATTTATTTTTGGCTACTCTGGGATTTCACTGCTGTTGCAGGCTCTTCTCTAGTTGCAGGGAGTGGGGGCTACTCTCTAGTGGAGGTGAGCAGGCTCCTTTTTGCAGTGACTTCTCTTGTTGTGGAACTCGGGCCCTAGGGCTCACGGGCTTCAGTAGTTGTGGCCACGGACTCCATAGTTGCAGCTCCAAGGCTCTAGGGCACAGGCTCCATAGTTGTGGCTCACGGGCTTCATTGCTCCGCAGCATGTGGAATCTTCCTGGATCTGGGATCGAACCCATGTCTCTTGCATTGGCAGGTGAGCTCTTTTCCACTGAGATACCAGGGAAGTCTAGATATTAACTCTTTTACTCCTACAACAGTGAGGACGGCTCTTGTCTCCCATTTTACAGATGAGTAAACTGAAGCCCAGAGAGGTTAAATGACTTGCCCAAGATCACTCAGATTGTAGCCTGGTAAGTGGCAAAGTGAGGATTTGAACAAGGGCAGCCTGGCTGGCTCCAGAGCCCGATACGCTTTATGGCCTTCCCAGCTCTCAATGATAAGGCTCCTCCAGGGGCTTCCCTGGTGGTCCCGTGGTTAAGAATCTGCCTTGCAATGCAGGGATGGGTTCCATCCCTGGTCTGGGAAGATCCCACCTGCCGTAGAGCAACTAAGCTCGTGAGCCACAGCACCTAAGCTCGACCTCTAGAAACCACTGCAGTGAGAAGCCCTCGGAGTGAAACAAAGAGTGGCCCCTGCTCTCTGCAACAGGAGAAAGCCTGAGTGCAGCAGTAAAGATCCACCACAGTCAAAAAATATATAAAATAAATAAATCTTAAAAAAATATAAGGCTGCTCTTGTCTCACCAGGATAGTAGGATCCCTCAGAACGTAGCAGCTCAGATGGCCGTGAAAGAGAGCAGAGAGGACCCTGTTTGCCGGGCGGGGATAGACCCGCAGACGTAGAGAATGAACGTGCAGACACAGCAAGTGAAGGAGAGGGTGGGACAGGTCGGGCGAGTTGCACTGACATAGAGACACGACCGTGTGTGAAACTGAGAGCTCGTGGGAAGCTGCTGTGGATCACAGGGAGCTCAGCTTGGTGTCTGTGAAGACCTGGAGGGCTGGGATGGAGGAGGGGTGGAAGGAGGCTCTAGGGGAGGGGCCGTGTGTATACACACAGCTGATTCACTTCGTTGTACAGCAGAAACTAACATAATACTGTAAAGCTATTATACTTCCCCGCCCGCAGCCAAATATCCAGTATGAAAAAAGGAAAACAGCCTGTGCTGATGAGCCCAGCAAGCCCAGCGCACAGAGCTCTGACCCAACAGGTCAGCCCCTCTGCTCCGTCCATGCTAATGTAGCCAGTCAGGCTTAAGGTGTCAGGGGATTTGACAGTTTTAACAAAGGAGGTGTCATCCGGAGAAGATGAAAGAGCAGGGCTATTTATTTGAGGATTAGAGCCTTAAGAAGTGTCTGCAACTCTGCAGGCTGCATTTCTGCATCTTATCTTCCTTGTTCCTGATGGTGTTCTCAGGGCTTTGGAGGCAAGAATGCCCGGTAATCTAGTTTAATGTCCTATGGCTTTCTTGGCAGAGGGGTGATTTCCCGACCCCACGGCCCTTACTCTGAAGCGCTCCAGATGGAAAGAGCACTGAAAAGAGGAGCCAGGAGATCTGGGTCCTAAGCCCTCGCCTTATAAATAATTGATTGGGAGACCTGGAGAAATGACTTGTACCTTCCTGGTTCTGGCTGCTCCCTCCCCAGTGGAGCTCTGACCCCATGTAACTACAGTGAAAACTTCCTTTCTCACTTGTACCCTCTACCTGTCCTGTGCTCAGCAGCCGTATGCGGCAGGCGACTGCCGTCATGGATGGAGTAGACGCTGGGGATCTCTGCTGTTGTAGAAAGTTCTGTGAGGAGGTGCTGCTGGGACTTAAATTAGCTAATCCTACAGCCCTTTGAGGGGGCCCAAGGGTAAAGAATCCACCCCCCAATGCAGATGAGGGTTTGATCCCTGGCTTGGGAAGATCCCTGGAGGAGGAAACGGCACCGCACTCTGTTATTGGTGCCTGGGAAATCCCTTGGACAGAGGCACCTGGTGGGCTACAGTGCATGGGGTTGCCGAGAGTCAGACATGACTGAGCACACGCACAAAGCCCTTTGAACATTTAAATCCTATGTTTTATTTCTTTCCGATACATGAGCAGGCACTGTTCACAACTGGGAGATGTTCTCTAGGGGTGGTTGATCTTGGCCAGGGAGGTGAGCATAGTGAGCTTTTAGCTGGTAATTTCACCCTGTGACAAAGAGCAGCTATTAAAGAGACGTTCAGTCAGAATTAGCAATGCAGCTTTAGACCATAAATATTCCTGCTCTTTGAATCCTACTGGCCTATAAAGGAAGAGAATATTGGATGTAACTATTTGGGGGTAAAAGTAAGAATGATATGAGCAGCACTATTCACAATAGTCAAGACATGGAAACGACCTAAATGTCCATCAACAGGTGAATGGATAAAGATGTGATGTACGTGTGTGTGTGTGCACACACGCAATACATTTAATTGTATATATATATATACACACACAGACACACAATTAAATACTACTCAGCCATAGAAAGAACGAAATAATGCCACTTGCAGCAACATGGATGGACCCAGAGATGATCATATTAAATGAAGTAAATCAGAAAGAGAAAAACAAATGCTATATGATATCACTTATATGTGGAATGGAAACTATAACATAAATGAACTTATCTACAAAACAGAAACAGACTCCTAGACTTCAAGAGAAGACTGATGGTTGCCAAGGGATGGCAGTATAAGGGAAGGACAGACTAGGAGTTTGGGATTAGCAGATGCAAACTATTATAGAGAGAATGGGTAAACCACAAGGTCCTACTGTAAAGCACAGGGAACTACACGCAGTACCCCATAATAAACCATAATGGAAAAGAACATGCATGTGTGCATGCTAAGTCACTTCAGTCCTGTCCAACTCTTTGTGACACTGTGGACCATAGCCCATCAGGCTCCTCTGTCTGTGGGATTCTCCAGGCAAGAAGACGGGAGTGGGGCTTCCCTGGTAGTCCAGTGGGTAAGGACACCACCTTGAAGTGCAAGGGGCACCGGTTCGATCCCTGGCCTGAGAAGATTCCAAGTGCCGCGGAGCGGCTGGACCGATTACCAAGTCAGAGCTCTGGAGCGCATGTGCCCAGAGCCGGTGCTCTGCGACAACAGAGGCCACTGTGATGGGAGGCCCACACGGGCCAAAGAACAAAGATGGATGAAAATGGACAAATGAAAGACCAATAGAAGTGGCCCGCCTGCTCCCCTCCCTCCCCACCCCACCCCCACCCAAATAAATAAATAAATAAATCTTTAAAAAAAAAAAAGAAGACGGCAGTGGGTGGTCGTGCCCTCCTCCAGGGGATTGGCCCAACTCAGAGATCAAAACTGCATCTTATTATGTCTCCTGCTTTGGCAGGCAAGTTCTTTACCACTAGCACCACCTGAGAAGCATGAAAAAGGATATATAATGTGTGCATGTGTATGTATGTGTGTAACTGAATCACTTTGCTATACAACAGAAATTAAAATAATATTGTAAGTCAACTACACTTTAACAAAATAAATATTTTTCTAGAAGTAGGAATGGATTATTGCAGCTGGTATTGAAGTGAAGACATTGAAGGGATCTCATCAAATAAGAGTAAGAGCTAACATTTATCTACCATTTAGCCTATGCCAAGCATTGTCCTGAGCACTGACCATGTTTTAACCTATTTAACCTTCATAGTGGTGATATGAAGTGGGTACCACTATTGCCCCATTTTACAAGAGGTACAAGAGAGGTTCAGCAGTGTCCACTGTCAGGTGGCTAGTAATTGCTGGAGCTCCAGTACTTGGCCAGCTGATGCAAAGAGCCGACTCTTTGGAAAAGACTCTGATGCTGGGAAAGATTGAGGGCAGGAGGAGAAGGGGGCAGTTGAGGGGACAAGGTGATTGGATGGCATCACTGACTCAATGGACACGAGTTTGAGCAAACTCTGGGAGATGGTGGAGGACAGGGAAGCCTGGCATGCTGCCGTCCATGAGGTCGCAAAGAGATGGGCATGACTTAGCAACCACAAAAGAGGAAGGTCGTGTTGGATGCTATGTCCCAAGACACAAGGAATGACCTCCTTGGGACTCAGCAGCTCCCTCAATGTCACCCTAAGTCCTCACACTCAAGTGCACTGCCACCAACCAGAGCATGAAGAACTTGGCAGAACACATTCCACACACACCGACTAATTACTGATGCTCTGTAACAGGATCCCGCCTTTCTGTCCTAAAGCATAAACCCAGCTATCCCACACGGGCCAAAGAACAAAGATGGATGAAAATGGACAAATGAAAGACCAATAGAAGTGGCCCGCCTGCTCCCCTCCCCCCCCACCCCGCCCCACCCCCACCCAAATAAATAAATAAATAAATTTTTAAAAAAAAAAAAAGAAGACGGCAGTGGGTGGTCGTGCCCTCCTCCAGGGGATTGGCCCAACTCAGAGATCAAAACTGCATCTTATTATGTCTCCTGCTTTGGCAGGCAAGTTCTTTACCACTAGCACCACCTGAGAAGCATGAAAAAGGATATATAATGTGTGCATGTGTATGTATGTGTGTAACTGAATCACTTTGCTATACAACAGAAATTAAAATAATATTGTAAGTCAACTACACTTTAACAAAATAAATATTTTTCTAGAAGTAGGAATGGATTATTGCAGCTGGTATTGAAGTGAAGACATTGAAGGGATCTCATCAAATAAGAGTAAGAGCTAACATTTATCTACCATTTAGCCTATGCCAAGCATTGTCCTGAGCACTGACCATGTTTTAACCTATTTAACCTTCATAGTGGTGATATGAAGTGGGTACCACTATTGCCCCATTTTACAAGAGGTACAAGAGAGGTTCAGCAGTGTCCACTGTCAGGTGGCTAGTAATTGCTGGAGCTCCAGTACTTGGCCAGCTGATGCAAAGAGCCGACTCTTTGGAAAAGACTCTGATGCTGGGAAAGATTGAGGGCAGGAGGAGAAGGGGGCAGTTGAGGGGACAAGGTGATTGGATGGCATCACTGACTCAATGGACACGAGTTTGAGCAAACTCTGGGAGATGGTGGAGGACAGGGAAGCCTGGCATGCTGCCGTCCATGAGGTCGCAAAGAGATGGGCATGACTTAGCAACCACAAAAGAGGAAGGTCGTGTTGGATGCTATGTCCCAAGACACAAGGAATGACCTCCTTGGGACTCAGCAGCTCCCCTCAATGTCACCCTAAGTCCTCACACTCAAGTGCACTGCCACCAACCAGAGCATGAAGAACTTGGCAGAACACATTCCACACACACCGACTAATTACTGATGCTCTGTAACAGGATCCCGCCTTTCTGTCCTAAAGCATAAACCCAGCTTCACATCTGAAGAAGTAGGCTCCATTGGTCTCAGAAGTCCAGAAAGCCACCCACCCCTTTCCTGTAGAAGCCCGCTCAACACTTTTGCTTTAGCACAGGACACAAAATTCAGGCCATCACATGAGACTACCTGGCGCTTATAGTCTAAGTTTTATGAGCCAACTTCAGGTCTGCTAGATTTATTGAACGTCCGAGGTAGACTAGGGGCATCTGCATTTTTTTTTAAGGCCATTTATTTTTTATTTTGGCCTCTTTCATTGGTTTTTATTTATTTATTTTCATCCATCTTTATTCTTTGGCCTGTTTGGCTTCCCACTGCAGTGGCCTCTCTTGTCGCAGAGTAGCAGCTCTGGGCACAGGCGCTCCAGAGCGCTGGCTGGTAACTGGACACGCTGGTCCAACCGCTCTGCGGCACATGAGATCTGCCCGGCCCAGGGGTCGAACCAGTGCCCCTTGCACTGCAAGGTGAACCTTTCACCCACTGGACCACCAGGGAAGCCCGCATCTGCATATTTAATAAACTCGCCAGGCACTTCTGTTGGGCACCCAGGTTTGATGACCACAGTTTAGAGACGCTGTTGGAGTCCCTGTCCACTCTCAGGAACTTTTTTTCCTGCACCACATGCCCCACCTCCCAGTATCTGTCATCTGCCTTGTTACACTGAATCCTTTCTAGTCTTTTTCCAACCTTGCCTATTTCCTCCACTGATTTCTTTTTATTTAATATGTTTATTTATTTATTGGACTTTCCTGGTGCCTCAGATGGTAAAGTATCAGCCTGCAATGTAGGAGACCTGGGTTTCATCCCTGGATCTGGAAGATCCCCCAGAGGAGGGCATAGCAACCCACTCCAGTATTCTTTTTTTTTTAAAACATTTATTTATTTATGGTGGGGATGGGGAGGGTGAGGGATGGGCGGGCCACTTCCACTGGTCTTTCATTTGTCTAGTTTCATCCATCTTTGTTCTTTGGCCCGTGTGGGCCTCCCATCGCGGCGGCCTCTGTTGTCGCAGAGCACCGGCTCTGGGCGCATGCACTCCAGAGCTCCAGCTCGGTCATTGGACACATTAATCCAGCCGCCCCGCAGCACGTGGGATCTTCCCAGGCCAGGGATCGAACCGGCGCCCCTTGCACTGCAAGGCGGTGTCCTTACCCACTGGACCACCAGGGAAGCCCCCACTCCAGTATTCTTGCTTGCAGAAACCCCATGGACAGAAGAGTCTGGCGGGCTTCAATCTATGAGGTCGCAAAGAGTCAAACGGGACTGAGCGACTAAGCACACAGCATATTTATTTATTAGGCTGCATCAGGTCTTAGCTGTGGCACGAGGGATCTTCTGAAAGAGTTACGGCATGCCAACTCTTAGTTGAGGAATGTGAGATCTAGTTCCATGACAATGGGTCGAACCTGGGCCCCTTGCACTGCGAGTTCACGGTCTTAGCCATTAGACCACCAGGGACCTCCCTCCTTCACTTATGTCTTGTTTATTCTCCCTATCCCAGAGCTAGATCCTCCCAGACTTTCTCCCCTAGCCTTGTTCAGGTTCCTATGTAACCATTTTTCCAGCCTGTCACTGTACCAGTATTCTCATGACCCATTGCACACCACTTCCACTGTTGTAGAATCTGTTTAGTTCAGATTTATGGCTGAGACCCGCATCTGCATATTTAATAAACTCGCCAGGCACTTCTGTTGGGCACCCAGGTTTGATGACCACAGTTTAGAGACGCTGTTGGAGTCCCTGTCCACTCTCAGGAACTTTTTTTCCTGCACCACATGCCCCACCTCCCAGTATCTGTCATCTGCCTTGTTACACTGAATCCTTTCTAGTCTTTTTCCAACCTTGCCTATTTCCTCCACTGATTTCTTTTTATTTAATATGTTTATTTATTTATTGGACTTTCCTGGTGCCTCAGATGGTAAAGTATCAGCCTGCAATGTAGGAGACCTGGGTTTCATCCCTGGATCTGGAAGATCCCCCAGAGGAGGGCATAGCAACCCACTCCAGTATTCTTTTTTTTTTAAAACATTTATTTATTTATGGTGGGGATGGGGAGGGTGAGGGATGGGCGGGCCACTTCCACTGGTCTTTCATTTGTCTAGTTTCATCCATCTTTGTTCTTTGGCCCGTGTGGGCCTCCCATCGCGGCGGCCTCTGTTGTCGCAGAGCACCGGCTCTGGGCGCATGCACTCCAGAGCTCCAGCTCGGTCATTGGACACATTAATCCAGCCGCCCCGCAGCACGTGGGATCTTCCCAGGCCAGGGATCGAACCGGCGCCCCTTGCACTGCAAGGCGGTGTCCTTACCCACTGGACCACCAGGGAAGCCCCCACTCCAGTATTCTTGCTTGCAGAAACCCCATGGACAGAAGAGTCTGGCGGGCTTCAATCTATGAGGTCGCAAAGAGTCAAACGGGACTGAGCGACTAAGCACACAGCATATTTATTTATTAGGCTGCATCAGGTCTTAGCTGTGGCACGAGGGATCTTCTGAAAGAGTTACGGCATGCCAACTCTTAGTTGAGGAATGTGAGATCTAGTTCCATGACAATGGGTCGAACCTGGGCCCCTTGCACTGCGAGTTCACGGTCTTAGCCATTAGACCACCAGGGACCTCCCTCCTTCACTTATGTCTTGTTTATTCTCCCTATCCCAGAGCTAGATCCTCCCAGACTTTCTCCCCTAGCCTTGTTCAGGTTCCTATGTAACCATTTTTCCAGCCTGTCACTGTACCAGTATTCTCATGACCCATTGCACACCACTTCCACTGTTGTAGAATCTGTTTAGTTCAGATTTATGGCTGAGACCTCAGGGGGTGGGTGGGAAAAAAAAAAAAAAAACTCATTTTACAGATGGAGAAGGGAAAAAAAATGCTTCAGGAGATGAAGTAACCCTCCAAAGATGCAGAGAGAGCTTGAAGGGAATCTCTTTGAAAAATCAGGTCTCCCAAGATCCAGGCATGTGCATGTAAGATGCCTTGTACTTACAGGGACAAAGGCGACCGCTCCAAACTAGATCTGGTATCAAACAAAAGCTATTTGGGGCATTTTCACCCCTGCTCCGGGGATGGTTGCGATAATTGGAAATTTATGGGTGAGTGGTGAGCCCAAATCAACTGGCTACATCCTAGGAATTCTTGGAGTCTCTAAAATGTGAGATAAGTTGGCCTGTCAACTATTTAATTAAGTGTGTGTACTTTGCAGAAACTGTGACTCACCCACGCTGATCTGTACCGACAGGAGAGTCTGACAGGTGGCTGGAGGGCTGGGCGTCCTTTATAGCTGTCAGCTCAGAGGCCAGACAAGCACCCTTCTTTTTCTCGAAACACCTGCCCCCGAGTTGCCATCTATTAATTCAGTCTAATTTGGCAAGACATTTTTCAGTATCCACTGAAGCCCCAGAACTTTTAAGTGTCATCATGTCTGAGTTCATGGCTGAGTGGTAAACCCCTCCCCCTGCCAAAACGCCGGAGCCACAGGAGATTCAAGTCCTATCCCTGGGTGGGGAGGATTCCCTGGAGGAGGAAATGCAACCCATTCCAGTATTCTTTTTTTTTTTTTTTTAATTTTGACCTCTTTTATTGTTTTTTGTTTATTTATTTTCATCCACCTTTGTACTTGGCCTTTGTGGGCCTCCCACTGCAGTGGCCTCTCTCCTCACAGAGCACTGACTCTGAGCACATGCGCCCCAGAGCACTGGCTCATAATTGGACACACCGGTCCAGCCGCTCCACGGCACGTGGGATCTTCCTGGGCCAGGGATCGAACCGGCGCCCTTTGCACTGCAAGGCAGACTCTTTACCCACTGGACCACCAGGGAAGCCCCGTTCCAGTATTCTTGCCTGGAAAATTCCATGGACAGAAGAGCCTGGCAGGCTATAATCCATGGGGTTGCAAAGAGTCAGACATGACTGAAGCGAATGAGCACACAGTGTCCGAGAAAAGGCATATGTGCAATCTTGTTAGACAAAACAATAAAAGATGAAACAGGATGTATGCTTCCTGCTAGTGTCAAAATCAGTGAGTTGCTGTTTAGTGGCTAAGTCGTGTCTGACTCTTTCAACCTCATGGACTGCAGCCCACCAGGCTCCTCTGTCCATGGGATAGAATCTTGGAGTGAGTTGCCATTTCCTTCTCCAGGGAATCTTCCTGACTCAGGGACTGACCTTGGATCTCCTGAATTGGTGGGGCGATTTTATTTTACTGTTTTTATTTATTTATTTATTTTACCATTGAGTCACCAGGAGAGTCCATCAGAGTCAGTGAGAGCAACTCTAAACTGTGAAGGGCCTTGGTAATCCTTCATGCATCAACAAAGCCAGCATTGAGGACCTACTATGTGTCGCACACAGGCCTGAGAGCTGAAGAAGTGGAGGAGGTGAATAGGCACGGGGAGCGGGAGGCTATTACTGGAGGTGAGAGGGGCCTTTGAATTCCAGGAACTTTTACAGCGGCTGATGAAGTGGTAAGTGAGAAAACCTTTGGGCTTAGGGCTATGGCGGGTCTCTGTGCTTCACACCACTCCGGGAGTGACGTGGATGAAGAGGGGTCTCCTTTTTCCCACATGATCATACACGTTGTCATGCATGTTAATGTATTGATACATATGAATCATGCCGGGACAAGCTTTTATAATACTTAACCATTCTCTGCTTCCATTGCTTGACTGGTGAAATAATATACTAGTTACATCTACTTTGTTGGATGGTTTCGATGGGTTTTTCTTTTGTTTCTCTCTCTTTCTCTCTCTTTTGTGTGTGTGTGTGTGTTAAGCAGATAGGATATACTCAGTTCAGTTGCTCAGCTCAGTAGTGTCCTACTCTTTGTGACCCCATGGGACTGCAGCCTGCAGCACACCAGGCTTCCCTGTCCTTCACCATCTCCTGGGGCTTGCTCAGTTCATTAGAAGAGGAGGAAAATACAAAGCTCTCAGCATAAACACTGAGTGGGAGTAAAAAGTCTCCCTGTTTTTTTGTTTTCTAATGAGAATGTTTTTTAAAAAAGTTTTCATTGAATTTGTTACAATGGTGTTTCTTTGTTTTGGCTTTTCCTCTAAGAGGCTTGTGAGATCCTAGCTCCCTGACCGGGGATCAAACCTACACTCCCTGCAATGGAGATTAAGTCTGAACCATTGGACAGCCAGGAAAATCCCATTTCTGATGGTTTATTTAAATTAGATATAACAATGTAAGCTGCCTTAGTAAAACTCCCGGCTCCTGGACGTGAGACAAAGAGGGTCAACTAACCAACCACACAGTCAATATTACGATTTAAAAAGAAAAAGCAGCCCTATCACTAGTTTGGTTTGGAATTCCATAGAGCATGCAGTGGGGGTTGCTCACATCACTAAGTTACCAAAATGATCGTGTTGTATAGCACTGTGACAAAGCACCGAGAAAGAGTGAAGAGAGAGAAATGAGAGGAGAGCGAGGATAGAAAGAGGAGCAGGAGAGAGAACGTATGAGACATTATAGGAGCCAGGCGGGGGAACATTCTCATGTTCACTTTGGACAAGCCATTCAAAGCCTACACAAAAGAAAGCAACGTTGTAAAGAGATAATTATTTAGATAGTATCTACTTAATCAGTCCCAAATGGTGCTCAATTACTAGAGAATTAGAAATCCTTAATTATTGGTGTGGAATTTCAAAAGAAGAACCTAGGAAACATGCAAACGCTCCTGTTGGGTGCCCAGGTGGGACCCGGGTGTGCCGGGCAGCTGCCGATTGTTCCCCTGGGAGAGGCACGGGGCTGATGTCATCAGGAAACAGCTGGGACACTTACAGGTTTGTTGGGGAACAGCTGGATGCCCAGGAGAAGCAAGAGAAAGCTAAATGGGGCCTGAAGCTATATTAGAACCGTTGTGTCTTACCTGTAGCTTTTTCACTTAAAAAAAGAAGAAACAGTATAGCTGTGATGCTGAATGAATGAATGAATGAATGAAGGAGATTGAGAAAGCTTTTGTTTGTTTTTTAAATGGTCTATTTATTTATGTATGTCCTCACTGGGTTTTGGTTGCTGTGTGTGGGCTTTCTCTAGTTACAGTGAGCGGTGGGGGGCTATCCTTAGTGGCAGTGTGCCAGCTTCTCCTTGCCGTGACGTCTCTTGTTGCGGAGCGTACGCTCCAGGGCATGCATGCGGGCTTCCTCAGCTGTGGTGTGTGGCTCACAGGCTCTAGAGCGCTGGCTCAATAGGTGTGGCCCACAAATTAATTGTTCTACGGCATGTGGCGTCTTAGTTACCAGACCAGAGATCAACCCTGTGTCCCCAGCATTGGCAGGTAAGGATTCTTGACCCTGGGACCACCAGGAAAGCTCCTGAGAAGTTTCCTAATTTAACCCATTTTCTGTCTCTCATGCTGACCCCACTTCACAAAGCAGAGAAATTGGTTTTCTGTCTAGAAAAGAGAACACTGATTATAATCAAGCAACTCTATTATTTTAAGTACTTTGCACAATGAAAGTAAGCCCCAGTAACTATCCCCTGAGGGAGGTATGATTAATATGCCCATTTTACAGATGAGGAGATGGAGGCACAAGGTTCATGTAACTTTGCTCAGGATCACAGAGCTGAGAGGTGAAGCTGAGAAACCCCCTGGGCAGTCAGGTTTATGGTTTATGTTTCTGACCACCAGGCACACGTCTTCTCCGTTCAGATCCTAGGAAGTGGCCTAGACATGTGCGTGGTCAGGCATGGAAAGGACTGGCAAGGAAGTCCGTGTAGGGTCAGGGAGCATGTGGCATTTTCCCAGCTCAGCCCACACAGAGGAGGTGTCCCCGTGGCAGCCGGTGGCGGCCGTCCGTGGAGGGCTGACGTGAGCCTCATGCCCTTCCTCACCCCGCCTGCCCTGGAGCGTCTCCCTGCGGTGACTTCTCAGCTCCTCCCAAGGAGTGATGCCTCACATATAATATCGCTAGACAGTCCTAAAATGACAATGCTTCTATTTTTTTTTAAATTGATATAGGGTTAATTTACAATATTATATTAGTTCCAGGTGTGAAACATAGAGATTCAAAGTTTTTATGAATTAGACTCCATTGTGTGTGCATGCATGCTAAGTTGCTTCAGACGAATCTTTGCGACCCTATGGACCCTGGCCCACCACCAGGCTCCTCTGTCCATGGGATTCTCCAGGGAAGAAGGCTGGAGAAGACTGACATGCCCTTCTTCAGGGGATCTTCCCAACCCAGGGATCAAACCCATGGTTCCTAGTTTCCTGCACTGGCAGCTGGTTCTTTACCACTAGCTCCATCTGGGAAGCCCTACTCCATTTACTGTTACTATAAAATATTGGGTATATTCCCTGTGCTGTACAATGTATGTAATGAGTGTCTATTTTATTTTACAGTGAACATTTTTATTTTAAATTAGGCTTGTCGGCGTAAGAAAAGTGTAAAAGAAAGACAGAGAAGACAAGGGATGGCGGAGAGGATCAGGTTTATTCATATTGGGCTTAGGTAGGAGGTGCCATGAGGGATCTGACTACACAGGCATGACTGGGAGAGAGAGGCAAGCAGGGAGGGACAGGGAGCAGGGTCCAAGAGGGAGGGCCAAGAGCCTGAGCCAGGGCCAAGAGGGAGAGAGAGAGAGAGAGATCGATGGCGCGAGGAGATGGACCTTAAGTATCTGGGGTGGGCCCAGGGGTGGGCAGGGGAGGGGCTGGTGCTGACCTGAGTCCCCAGCTAGGAAAGCTTTGGGTCCACAGAGGTCCGTGGCGGAAAGAGACTGCCGTAGAGGGGGGTGGGAGGTGGGACCAGGCTGACTCAGCTCTTTGTAGATTTTCAACTCCAATATTCCAGACTCCAAAGAAGTATAGGAAGGAACGGGGCTGGCGTTGTCATATCTGGCTGCTTCCTGCGTGACCAAGGGGCACCGGTGGTGGGGAGTTTTGTCTTTAGAGTCTGGAGGAGGACCATGGCCTTGACATGTTCTTGAGTTGCTGCATGAGAGGCGATGACTCTGTTGATCAAAAGTTTCTGAAAGAAACTTAGAAGGCATGGTAACAAGGGCCCTTTAATGATTTTAGGGTATGCCTCACATATAATATCGCTAGACAGTCCTAAAATGACAATGCTTCTATTTTTTTTTAAATTGATATAGGGTTAATTTACAATATTATATTAGTTCCAGGTGTGAAACATAGAGATTCAAAGTTTTTATGAATTAGACTCCATTGTGTGTGCATGCATGCTAAGTTGCTTCAGACGAATCTTTGCGACCCTATGGACCCTGGCCCACCACCAGGCTCCTCTGTCCATGGGATTCTCCAGGGAAGAAGGCTGGAGAAGACTGACATGCCCTTCTTCAGGGGATCTTCCCAACCCAGGGATCAAACCCATGGTTCCTAGTTTCCTGCACTGGCAGCTGGTTCTTTACCACTAGCTCCATCTGGGAAGCCCTACTCCATTTACTGTTACTATAAAATATTGGGTATATTCCCTGTGCTGTACAATGTATGTAATGAGTGTCTATTTTATTTTACAGTGAACATTTTTATTTTAAATTAGGCTTGTCGGCGTAAGAAAAGTGTAAAAGAAAGACAGAGAAGACAAGGGATGGCGGAGAGGATCAGGTTTATTCATATTGGGCTTAGGTAGGAGGTGCCATGAGGGATCTGACTACACAGGCATGACTGGGAGAGAGAGGCAAGCAGGGAGACAGGGAGAAGGGTCCAAGAGGGAGGGCCAAGAGCCTGAGCCAGGGCCAAGAGGGAGAGAGAGAGAGAGAGATCGATGGCGCGAGGAGATGGACCTTAAGTATCTGGGGTGGGCCCAGGGGTGGGCAGGGGAGGGGCTGGTGCTGACCTGAGTCCCCAGCTAGGAAAGCTTTGGGTCCACAGAGGTCCGTGGCGGAAAGAGACTGCCGTAGAGGGGGGTGGGAGGTGGGACCAGGCTGACTCAGCTCTTTGTAGATTTTCAACTCCAATATTCCAGACTCCAAAGAAGTATAGGAAGGAACGGGGCTGGCGTTGTCATATCTGGCTGCTTCCTGCGTGACCAAGGGGCACCGGTGGTGGGGAGTTTTGTCTTTAGAGTCTGGAGGAGGACCATGGCCTTGACATGTTCTTGAGTTGCTGCATGAGAGACGGCGATGACTCTGTTGATCAAAAGTTTCTGAAAGAAACTTAGAAGGCATGGTAACAAGGCTAGCATGAGCTGATTTGTCTGAAGACACTTGTAGGCACGGGTCCCACAGATCTGAAAGGCCTGTTTGGTAACAGAGACATGGGATAAGGTCAAAGCGTGAGATCTGATAGAGTTTGTCCATGCTTTGCAGATTTTCAGCTCCAACGATCGGCATAACATATATCTTCCCACTCCAGTTTACAAAGACCAGAGAGTACATTACAGTTAAGAAATATCTAATAGTGAACTACCTCTACTATAAGACAAGAAGGATCTTTAGTTGTCCTTGGTGGGATCACCTCCTGGAGCTCTCGTCCTGGGATGGACATTGGTTTGCATTGGTCCAAACAGGGCTGGCCAAGCAATGCCCCCACTAACTTCTCCGTTGGTGAAGCTGTCCACCTCTAGAACAGTGACTGTATCTTTAGCTCCACCAGCACGCCCCTTGGCTTTGTCGGCACAGTCCCTAGCCAACTGCACCTGTGTCTTAACCTTCTGAAAGTCATGGCAGGTGTTCAGAGCTCTAGTTCTGCACCCCCGCCCCCTCCTCCACACTTCAGAAAGGCATGCAGACCCCAACTCGCCCTCTCACTGGCTCACAAACCTCTGGCAAACAACTCCCCTCTCAGGGATGCTGGGAGCTCTCAGGGAGGTGATGCTTCAAAGCCCTAGCTCAATACCTGGTTCCACATGCTCACCTTGTACATTGTGCCTCTCACTGGACTGCTGAAAGGTGTCTGGGCTTCCAGCTTGTGGCTCTGGCTTGTGGCTCCATCCCTCATTCTCACTTTTTTTTTTTTTAAACATTTATTTTATTTATCTTTTTGGGGGGTGGGGTGGGGAGGGAGGGGAACGGGCGCGCCACTTCTATTGGGCTTTCATTTCTCTATTTTTCATCCGTCTTTGTTCTTTGGCTCCTGTGGGCCTCCCATCGCGGTGGCCTCTGTTGTCGTAGAGCGCCGGCTCCGGGCGCATGCGCCCTAGAGCTCCGGCTCGGTAATTGGGCACATCAGTCCAGCCGCTCCGCGGCACGTGGGATCTTCCCAGGCCAGGGATCGAATTGGCGCCCCTTGCACTGCAAGGCAGTGTCCTTACCCACTGGACCACCAGGGAAGCCCCCTCATTCTCACTTTTGCTTTTCTTTTTAAAACCACACTTGTGGGCTTCCCTGATAGCTCAGTGGTGAAGAGTTCTCCTGCTAACGCAAGAGACATGGGTTTGATCCCTGATCCGGGAAGACTCTACATGCTGCGGAGCAACGAAGCCCGTGAGCCACAACTGTGGAGCCTGTGCTCTAGAGCCTCGGAGCCGCAACTATGGATCCCATGTGCTGTAACTACTGAAGCCCATGTGCCCTAGAGCCCGAGTTCCACAACAAGAGAAGTCACTGTAAAAAGGAGCCTGCTCACCTCCACTGAGAGTAGCCCCACTTCCTGCAACTAGAGAAGAGCCTGTGGCAGCAGTGAAAGCCCACAATAGCCAATAAATAAATAACACACTTGTTATAGATGAAGTCCTGCCTGAGTGTCCATTTTGGATGATGCCTATGCCATGAGGAGAATTTCTCACCCTCAGTTTCCAAAAATAATTCCAGAAAGACTCCAGTCCAGGGCCAAGAGGTCCTGTAGGTAGTTCAAAAGAGAAAATGTATCAGAGATTTATTTGTGGTCATATTAAAGCGATACCTGTGAATTACCTCTTGAATGACCAAATGGGCCCGTAACTAAAAACTAGATGTTCATTTATGATATGAAGCAACTTCGCACGCAAGACTCCTTTCATAAAACGGATTCCCTGCTGGCTCAGTTGGTAAAGAATTTGCCTGCAAAAGACTCAGTTTCAATCCCTGGGTCGGGGAGGTTCCCTGGAGAAGGGAATGGCTACCCACTCCATTATTCTTGCCTGGAGAATTCCATGGACAGAGGCTACAGTCCATAGGGTCAGACAGAGAGTCTGACATGACTGAGCAACTAACACTATGGTATAAAATTAGGTATTTATTAGAATCAACAACACATTAAAAACAGCATACACCATGATAATGTCAGGTTCATCCCAGGCATGCAAGGATTCTTACATATAAAAATAGAGCTCCGGCTCGGTAATGGGCACATCAGTCCAGCCGCTCCGCGGCACGTGGGATCTTCCCAGGCCAGGGATCGAATTGGCGCCCCTTGCACTGCAAGGCAGTGTCCTTACCCACTGGACCACCAGGGAAGCCCCCTCATTCTCACTTTTGCTTTTCTTTTTAAAACCACACTTGTGGGCTTCCCTGATAGCTCAGTGGTGAAGAGTTCTCCTGCTAACGCAAGAGACATGGGTTTGATCCCTGATCCGGGAAGACTCTACATGCTGCGGAGCAACGAAGCCCGTGAGCCACAACTGTGGAGCCTGTGCTCTAGAGCCTCGGAGCCGCAACTATGGATCCCATGTGCTGTAACTACTGAAGCCCATGTGCCCTAGAGCCCGAGTTCCACAACAAGAGAAGTCACTGTAAAAAGGAGCCTGCTCACCTCCACTAGAGAGTAGCCCCCACTCCCTGCAACTAGAGAAGAGCCTGTGGCAGCAGTGAAAGCCCACAATAGCCAATAAATAAATAACACACTTGTTATAGATGAAGTCCTGCCTGAGTGTCCATTTTGGATGATGCCTATGCCATGAGGAGAATTTCTCACCCTCAGTTTCCAAAAATAATTCCAGAAAGACTCCAGTCCAGGGCCAAGAGGTCCTGTAGGTAGTTCAAAAAGAGAAAATGTATCAGAGATTTATTTGTGGTCATATTAAAGCGATACCTGTGAATTACCTCTTGAATGACCAAATGGGCCCGTAACTAAAAACTAGATGTTCATTTATGATATGAAGCAACTTCGCACGCAAGACTCCTTTCATAAAACGGATTCCCTGCTGGCTCAGTTGGTAAAGAATTTGCCTGCAAAAGACTCAGTTTCAATCCCTGGGTCGGGGAGGTTCCCTGGAGAAGGGAATGGCTACCCACTCCATTATTCTTGCCTGGAGAATTCCATGGACAGAGGCTACAGTCCATAGGGTCAGACAGAGAGTCTGACATGACTGAGCAACTAACACTATGGTATAAAATTAGGTATTTATTAGAATCAACAACACATTAAAAACAGCATACACCATGATAATGTCAGGTTTATCCCAGGGATACAAGGATTCTTACATATGCACAAATCAATCAATGTGATACACCGTATTAACAAATTGAAAGATAAAAACTATATGATAGTCTCAATAGGAATTTATTGCCAGAAGAAGACACTTGTCCAGTGGCTGGTTGTACAACCACAGGGGGAAGAAGTAGATGCAGGGGACTTTTCATGGCTTTCTTCTCACCTTGCAGAAGCTTTCCCACTCCAAGTTAACCTTGTGCTCCGTCGTCTGACTTTCCAGATATATGTGTGTGCATGAATGTGTGTGTGTAGAGATGTGTGTGTGTATGACGTCTGTGTGTGTGTATATTTGTCCCTGATGAGCAGTGTGGAAGACCATAGTTTGAACTAAGATCCGGGTGAACTGAGCCATTCTAGGTCTGCCCCCATTAGCTGTGTGACTTTAGGTTGGTCAACTTCCCTCTCTGGGCCTTGCTGTGATACCTCAAACGGCATAGGAGCTGGAGATGTTCTCACCTGGGATTTAGGATCTCCAGGAGCTTCCCAGGTGGCACTAGTGGTAAAGAACCTGCCTGTCAATACAGGAGACGCAAGCAACGTGGGTTCGATCCATGGGTCGGAAAGATCCGCTGGAGAAGGGAATGGCTACCCACTCCATTATTCTTGCCTGGAGAATTCCATGGACAGAGGCTACAGTCCATAGGGTCAGACAGAGAGTCTGACATGACTGAGCAACTAACACTATGGTATAAAATTAGGTATTTATTAGAATCAACAACACATTAAAAACAGCATACACCATGATAATGTCAGGTTTATCCCAGGGATACAAGGATTCTTACATATGCACAAATCAATCAATGTGATACACCGTATTAACAAATTGAAAGATAAAAACTATATGATAGTCTCAATAGGAATTTATTGCCAGAAGAAGACACTTGTCCAGTGGCTGGTTGTACAACCACAGGGGGAAGAAGTAGATGCAGGGGACTTTTCATGGCTTTCTTCTCACCTTGCAGAAGCTTTCCCACTCCAAGTTAACCTTGTGCTCCGTCGTCTGACTTTCCAGATATATGTGTGCATGAATGTGTGTGTGTAGAGATGTGTGTGTGTATGACGTCTGTGTGTGTGTATATTTGTCCCTGATGAGCAGTGTGGAAGACCATAGTTTGAACTAAGATCCGGGTGAACTGAGCCATTCTAGGTCTGCCCCCATTAGCTGTGTGACTTTAGGTTGGTCAACTTCCCTCTCTGGGCCTTGCTGTGATACCTCAAACGGCATAGGAGCTGGAGATGTTCTCACCTGGGATTTAGGATCTCCAGGAGCTTCCCAGGTGGCACTAGTGGTAAAGAACCTGCCTGTCAATACAGGAGACGCAAGCAACGTGGGTTCGATCCATGGGTCGGAAAGATCCGCTGGATAAGGAAATGGAAACCCACTCCAGTATTCTTGCCTGGGAAATCCCATGGACAGAGAGGCCCGGTGGGTACTGTCCATGTAGCCACAAAGAGTCAGACACAAGTGAGCAACTACACAACAACAGGAGGTGTTATGGGAACCTCCCCTTATGCAGGTCCTGAGGAGCGCACTGAGCTCTCAGACCCCAAGTGCAAGTTTTCCCTGCCTTCCCCCATTGCTGCCCCGAGGCAACCACCCAGGAGAACTGTCTCCCTGTTGTTATTTCAACACTTTCTCTCCTTTCAGCCCCCTCCTTGCTGGGGGGGCCAAAGCCACAAGCAAGCAGGCATGTCCAAACCTTGGTTCTCACAGCACCGCCAAGCAGGCTGCTCTCAGAGGTGAGCCCCATCCTGACGCAGCCTCGCAGCCCGGCTCACTCGTCTGCAGACGGCTTTGTTCTTCCAGGCCCAGCACGAGACTCAGTTTCAACACAGCCACGCAGATCCCATCTTCCTGGCCCGCCCCAACCGCGGGCGCTGCCTGCAGCACTGGGCTCCCGCTCTCAGAGACTAGGCTTATTGTCTCCCAGGATGGAGGCACCCGGCACCTCGGAGTTTCTCTGGTCCTAAGCAAGAGTAGTAACAGGAGCATGGGGCGGAGGGTGGGGGAGTTGTGCAAGGCTGCTCTGGAGGGCCAGTGAGAGCATCTATTTATTATTTTTCTGCTGATTTATTTGACTGGCTGAGCCTCGCCTTCGGTGAGAAAACCTTGGAGCTCCTCGATACCCTACTTCCGTCCTTGAAACCAGGAAGGTGGTGGGGATGGCAGCAGCCACGTGACACACGGGAGGGCTTTGACTCTCAATGGATGGCTTCACGCCCAGCTGTGACAGTGTGACCCTCCAGTGCCCAGGGCCCTCTGTGGTCCTCAGAGGGGACGTCACTATTTGGGGGAGATCAGAAAGGTGGTTCCAGGCAAGCTCTGTAGCCTCTCTGGGTCTGAAAGCCGCCTCAAGGCACTCCCTATCATCAGCAGGGAAAGAGGAGTAGGTTAGTCCACTTCTAAGCCACTGTTTAGAGTTTACGTTTAGCAAACAATTGACCCACAGCCTGAGTTCAGTGAGTTATTGGCTTTAGCTGAAACCAAAATAAACTCAGAAGGAACTCAGGGCTCTGTGGACATCTAACACTTTCATCCTGAGTATTTATTTCCCTCAGTTTTTCCTAGACCTCTAAGCTGTCAGCTAAACATCCTTCGAGGGGCTTCTCTGGTGGCTCAGAGGTAAAGAATCTGCCTGCCAATGTAGGAGACGCGGGTTCTGTCCCTGGGTTGGGAAGATCCCTCAGAGAAGGAAATGGCAACCCACTTTAGGATTCTTATTTTTGGGGGCCACTTTTATTGATCTTTCATTTATTTATTTTCATCCACCTTTGTTCTTTGGCCTGTGTGGGCCTCCCATCGCAGTGGCCTCTCTCGCTGCAGAGCACTGGCTCTGGGCACATGCGCTCTTGAGTGCTGGCTCGATAGTTGGACACATAGGTCCAGCTGCTCCGCGGCATGTAGGATCTTTCCAAGTCAGGGATCAAACCGGCGCCCTTTGCACTGCAAGGCAGACTCTTTACCCACTGGACCACCAGGGAAGTCCCACTCCAGGATTCTTGCCTGGTGAATCCCTTGGATAGAGGAGCCTGGCAAATGGACAAGATGTAGCAAGCAACCACCACCAACAAATATGTTTCAAGTTCTACTTCAGCTTCCAAGACCTGGATCAAACCTTCCCTGACCATCCCAGGTCTCTTGATCACACTTTTTCCGAGCATCAGAGCCGCCCACGTAATTTGGCAATATTATCTATTGTTCCCTATCTATGAGTCTTATCTGTGAGGCTTATCTCCCTAGAGAATCTGGAGGACTGGAAGGCCTATCTTTTATTTCTTTTGGAGCCTGCCTTCCATTATTTTCTGGCAAAGTGCTGATCCTGAAGTTGGGGCTTAATAAACGCTTGCTTGATTGAGAAAGATAATACTTTGTCAGTAGATCAAAGCCGCCAGAGATAAGGCACAACTGTTTCAATCCCTTGGAAGAGACAGTCGTGTTTACCATGATCGTCCAAGCTCCTCTTCATTCCCTCCCCACACCCATGGAATCACATGACTAGCTCTGGCCAATAGACAGTGAAGAGCAGTACTGTCTTCCTGTCTGAGGGAGGTCAAGTCGTTGTGAGTTGTTCACACTCTTCTCTACTCTCTGCCACTGTTCCTGTTGCTATGGCGGTGTTGCAGGATGGCGGTGTCCCTATCAGTAGAGTCTAGGTGACCCTGTGGAGACAAGCCCTCAGCATGAAAGTCATAAACTTTGTATGTTAGTCATTCACTCATGTCCGACTGTTTGTGACCCCATGGACAGTAGCCCGCCAGACTCCTCTGTCCATGGAACTTCCCAGGCAAGAATACTGGAGTGGGTTGCCATTTTCTCCTCTAGGGAATCTTTCTGACCCAGGAACTGAACCCACATCTCTTGTGTCTCCTGCACTGGAAGGCAGACTCTTTACACTGTGCCAATGGGGAAGCTGTAATATGACTCCCGCTCTACTTAAATAGGTTTTAGAAATAAGAATGATCTTCACTTTGAACATGGAAATACAGGGCACAAAGAGAAATAATTTTAGTCCAAAACAGGCTGAAAAAAAAAAGAGCATCTTGCCTGTTGTTTCTTAAAATGTGGTCCAGGGAATATATGTGTTAAAAATGCATTAAGATGAGGGTTAAATTGCAAATTCCTGGACCCTGCTGTAGACCAGATTCTGACTTAGACTCTATGTCAGAATCTTTTGTGGCAGCTCCTGGGCATTTTTTTTCTAAAGTTTTTATTGGACTAGAGTTGCTTTGGGGCTTCCCAGGTGGCGCTAGTGGTAAAGAACCTGCCTGCCAATGCAGGAGATATAATGATTCATGAGCTTTATCTGGGGGTCTGGAAGATTCCTTGGAGGAGGGGATAGCAACCCATTCCAGTAGTCTTGCCTGGAGAATCCTATGGAGACAGGAGCCTGGTGGGCTATAGTCCATAAGGTCACAGAGTCAGACATGACCGAGCAGCTTAGCATGCGTGCCCAAATAGATGCTGTACTACATTTGCTATACAGCCAAGTGAATTAGTCATACGCATCCATATAGTGCCCCCAGTTCCCAAAGAATTGTTTCAATCCCTTGGAAGAGACAGTCGTGTTTACCATGATCGTCCAAGCTCCTCTTCATTCCCTCCCCACACCCATGGAATCACATGACTAGCTCTGGCCAATAGACAGTGAAGAGCAGTACTGTCTTCCTGTCTGAGGGAGGTCAAGTCGTTGTGAGTTGTTCACACTCTTCTCTACTCTCTGCCACTGTTCCTGTTGCTATGGCGGTGTTGCAGGATGGCGGTGTCCCTATCAGTAGAGTCTAGGTGACCCTGTGGAGACAAGCCCTCAGCATGAAAGTCATAAACTTTGTATGTTAGTCATTCACTCATGTCCGACTGTTTGTGACCCCATGGACAGTAGCCCGCCAGACTCCTCTGTCCATGGAACTTCCCAGGCAAGAATACTGGAGTGGGTTGCCATTTTCTCCTCTAGGGAATCTTTCTGACCCAGGAACTGAACCCACATCTCTTGTGTCTCCTGCACTGGAAGGCAGACTCTTTACACTGTGCCAATGGGGAAGCTGTAATATGACTCCCGCTCTACTTAAATAGGTTTTAGAAATAAGAATGATCTTCACTTTGAACATGGAAATACAGGGCACAAAGAGAAATAATTTTAGTCCAAAACAGGCTGAAAAAAAAAAGAGCATCTTGCCTGTTGTTTCTTAAAATGTGGTCCAGGGAATATATGTGTTAAAAATGCATTAAGATGAGGGTTAAATTGCAAATTCCTGGACCCTGCTGTAGACCAGATTCTGACTTAGACTCTATGTCAGAATCTTTTGTGGCAGCTCCTGGGCATTTTTTTTCTAAAGTTTTTATTGGACTAGAGTTGCTTTGGGGCTTCCCAGGTGGCGCTAGTGGTAAAGAACCTGCCTGCCAATGCAGGAGATATAATGATTCATGAGCTTTATCTGGGGATCTGGAAGATTCCTTGGAGGAGGGCATAGCAACCCATTCCAGTAGTCTTGCCTGGAGAATCCTATGGAGACAGGAGCCTGGTGGGCTATAGTCCATAAGGTCACAGAGTCAGACATGACCGAAGCAGCTTAGCATGCGTGCCCAAATAGATGCTGTACTACATTTGCTATACAGCCAAGTGAATTAGTCATACGCATCCATATAGCCCCTCTTTTTTATAGTTCCTTCCCATTTCAGTTCACTCTCACCACTGATATTCCACATGGTTTTAGTTAGAAGTCCTAGCCATGGTAATCAGACAAGAAAAAGACATAAAAGGAATTCAAGTTGGAAGAGAAGTAAAACCGTCACTGTTCACAGATGACATGATCCTGTACATAGAAAATCCTAAAGAGGCCACCAGAAAGCTACCAGAGCTTATCAATGAATTGGGTAAAGTTGTAGGATATAAAATCAATACACAGAAATCTCTTGCATTCTCATACACTAACAATGAAAGGTTAGTAAGAGAAATGAAGGAAACAATCCCATTTACCATTAGAACAAAAAGAATAAAATACTGAAGAATAAACCTATCTAAGGAGATAACATATCTGTACTCAGAAAACCATAGGATACTGATGAAAAAAACCAAAGATGATACAATCAGATGGAGGGATATACCATGTTCCTGGATTGCCAGAATCAATTATGTGAAAATGACTACACTGTCTAAAGCAATTTACAAATTCAATGCAATCCCTATCAAATTACCAATGACATTTTTCATAGAATTAGAACAAAAAAAAGTACAGTTTATATAGAAGCACTTAAGACCCGAATAGTCAAAGGAAACTTGAGGGGGAAAAAACCAGCCAGAACTGGAGGAATCAGACTTTCTGACTTTAGACTATACTACAACTAAGTGATCAAGACAATACGGTATTGGCACAAAACAGAAATATAGACCAGTGCAAGAGGATAAAATATCCAGAGATAAACCTATGCACATATGGTCATCTAATTTATGACAAAGGAGTCAAGAATATTTAGTGGAGAGAAAATAACCTCTTCAGTAAGTGGTGCTGGGAAAATCGGACAGCTACGTGAAAAGAATGAAATTAGAACATTCCTTACACAAAAATCAACTCAAAATGGATTAAAGAACTAACTGTAAACTGGGACACTATAAAACTATTAGAGGAAAACATAGGCAGAACACTCTGACATACATCACAGCCGAATCTTTTATTGACCCACTCTCGAGTTATGAAAATAAACAAAAATAGATGCTGTACTACATTTGCTATACAGCCAAGTGAATTAGTCATACGCATCCATATAGCCCTCTTTTTTATAGTTCCTTCCCATTTCAGTTCACTCTCACCACTGATATTCCACATGGTTTTAGTTAGAAGTCCTAGCCATGGTAATCAGACAAGAAAAAGACATAAAAGGAATTCAAGTTGGAAGAGAAGTAAAACCGTCACTGTTCACAGATGACATGATCCTGTACATAGAAAATCCTAAAGAGGCCACCAGAAAGCTACCAGAGCTTATCAATGAATTGGGTAAAGTTGTAGGATATAAAATCAATACACAGAAATCTCTTGCATTCTCATACACTAACAATGAAAGGTTAGTAAGAGAAATGAAGGAAACAATCCCATTTACCATTAGAACAAAAAGAATAAAATACTGAAGAATAAACCTATCTAAGGAGATAACATATCTGTACTCAGAAAACCATAGGATACTGATGAAAAAAACCAAAGATGATACAATCAGATGGAGGGATATACCATGTTCCTGGATTGCCAGAATCAATTATGTGAAAATGACTACACTGTCTAAAGCAATTTACAAATTCAATGCAATCCCTATCAAATTACCAATGACATTTTTCATAGAATTAGAACAAAAAAAAGTACAGTTTATATAGAAGCACTTAAGACCCGAATAGTCAAAGGAAACTTGAGGGGGAAAAAACCAGCCAGAACTGGAGGAATCAGACTTTCTGACTTTAGACTATACTACAACTAAGTGATCAAGACAATACGGTATTGGCACAAAACAGAAATATAGACCAGTGCAAGAGGATAAAATATCCAGAGATAAACCTATGCACATATGGTCATCTAATTTATGACAAAGGAGTCAAGAATATTTAGTGGAGAGAAAATAACCTCTTCAGTAAGTGGTGCTGGGAAAATCGGACAGCTACGTGAAAAAGAATGAAATTAGAACATTCCTTACACAAAAATCAACTCAAAATGGATTAAAGACCTAACTGTAAACTGGGACACTATAAAACTATTAGAGGAAAACATAGGCAGAACACTCTGACATACATCACAGCCGAATCTTTTATTGACCCATCTCCTCGAGTTATGAAAATAAAAACAAAAATAAAAATGGGACCTAATTAAACACAAAATCTTTTGCACAGCAAAGGAAACCATAAATAAAACAAAAAGACATCCTCAGAATGGGAAAAAAATATTTGCGAATGAAGCAACTGACAAGGGATTGATTTCCAAAATATACAAACAGCTCGTGCAGCTCAATATCAAAAAAACAAACAACTCAATGAAAAAGTGGATGGAAGACCTAAAGAGATATTTCTCCAAGGAAGACGTACAGATGGGCATTCATATTTTTAATAAGCTCCTAGGTGATTATTATACAGTTAAGTTGATCAGGGATTGAACCTGTGTCTCCTGCATTGGCAGGTGAACCCTTTACCACAGAGCTATAAGGGAAACCTCACTCCAATATTTTTGCCTGGAAAATCCCATGGACAGAGGAGCCTGCTGGGCTACAGTCCATGTGGTTGCAGAGTCAGCCATGACTGAGCACGCACACACACATATAGCTGATTTACAATGTCTCAGAGATACAGCAAAGTGATTCAGTTTTGTATGGGCATATATAAAAATATATATGAATATATGTTTTCTTCTCCAGATTCTTTGCATTATAGATTATTCCAAGATATTGAATATAGTTTCCTGTGTTATACATTAGGCCCTATTGTTTATGTATTTTATATATATAATAGTGTGTATTGTTAATCTCAATCTCTAGGATTTTTTTTTTTTTTTAAGATTTATTTATTTATTTATTTTGGGCAGGGGTCGGGTTGGGGAGGAAGGAGAGTGGAAGGGCCACTTCTATTGGTCTTTCATTTCTCTGTTTTCATCCGTCTTGATAAACCTATGCACATATGGTCATCTAATTTATGACAAAGGAGTCAAGAATATTTAGTGGAGAAAATAACCTCTTCAGTAAGTGGTGCTGGGAAAATCGGACAGCTACGTGAAAAGAATGAAATTAGAACATTCCTTACACAAAAATCAACTCAAAATGGATTAAAGACCTAACTGTAAACTGGGACACTATAAAACTATTAGAGGAAAACATAGGCAGAACACTCTGACATACATCACAGCCGAATCTTTTATTGACCCATCTCCTCGAGTTATGAAAATAAAAACAAAAATAAAAATGGGACCTAATTAAACACAAAATCTTTTGCACAGCAAAGGAAACCATAAATAAAACAAAAAGACATCCTCAGAATGGGAAAAAAATATTTGCGAATGAAGCAACTGACAAGGGATTGATTTCCAAAATATACAAACAGCTCGTGCAGCTCAATATCAAAAAAACAAACAACTCAATGAAAAAGTGGATGGAAGACCTAAAGAGATATTTCTCCAAGGAAGACGTACAGATGGGCATTCATATTTTTAATAAGCTCCTAGGTGATTATTATACAGTTAAGTTGATCAGGGATTGAACCTGTGTCTCCTGCATTGGCAGGTGAACCCTTTACCACAGAGCTATAAGGGAAACCTCACTCCAATATTTTTGCCTGGAAAATCCCATGGACAGAGGAGCCTGCTGGGCTACAGTCCATGTGGTTGCAGAGTCAGCCATGACTGAGCACGCACACACACATATAGCTGATTTACAATGTCTCAGAGATACAGCAAAGTGATTCAGTTTTGTATGGGCATATATAAAAATATATATGAATATATGTTTTCTTCTCCAGATTCTTTGCATTATAGATTATTCCAAGATATTGAATATAGTTTCCTGTGTTATACATTAGGCCCTATTGTTTATGTATTTTATATATATAATAGTGTGTATTGTTAATCTCCAATCTCTAGGATTTTTTTTTTTTTTTAAGATTTATTTATTTATTTATTTTGGGCAGGGGTCGGGTTGGGGAGGAAGGAGAGTGGAAGGGCCACTTCTATTGGTCTTTCATTTCTCTGTTTTCATCCGTCTTTGTTCTTTGGCTCCTGCGGGCCTCCCATCGCGGTGGCGTCTGTTGTCACAGAGTGCCAGCTCTGGGCACATGAGCTCCAGAACTCTGGCTCGGTGATTGGACACATCCAACCTTGAAAAGAATCAGACATGACTGACCACAAACATGAGCATCAGTGGTCTTCAAACATTCTCGGAAAGTTGAAGTGTCAGTTGATAGGATGTGAGCAAATGTCTTTTTTTTTTTTTTTTTTTTTAAAGTTTCATTCCAACTTTGGACTGGCAACCTTGCTCTCTATCATCACCCACCTTTTAGAATCAATCTTTATTTATTCTTCTTTTTTGGCTTTATGTCTTGTGGGGTTCTTAGTTCTCCAACCAGAGGTTGAATCCGGAGCCATGGCAGTGAAAGCACTGAGTCCTAACTGGACCACCACAGAACTCTCTAGAATCAGTCTTTCAATGGTGATCTCCAGGAGCTTATATAAGTTCATTAAGAATGAGCCTCTTTCTGATAAGCCTCTGCTTAACAACATAGCAGCTTAGTAGATGCAGGGTGTCTTGATATTTAGCAAGGCATTTGGCAAACTGGTTTTTCCTTTAAATGAGACTATTGTGAATAAAACAGAAACATGAACTTTGGGACTTTCCTGGTGGTCCAAGTGGCTAAGACTCTGCGCTCCCAATGCAGGGGGCCAGGGTTCGATTCATGATCCGGGAGCTAGATCCCACATGCCCCAACTGAGAGTTCATATGCTAAAATCCACCAGCCTCAACTAAGACCTAGTGCAGCCAGATAAAAAAATAAAATACATATTTTTAAAAAATGAACTTTTAATGCGGTTCTCCAAGTGTATGTAAAAATTAATCGTTGGTGGCTCTGTGATCTTTCAACAATGTTACACACTCTCAACTCTGTCTTAGACTACCTCAGAATCATCCAGGCAGTATCCTACTTGGTGTGAAAATACCAGTCATCAAATGAATGCTTCCAAGGGATCGAGTTCTCTTTTTGCTAACATTTATTTTATTTATAGCTCCACTGAACCTTTGTGGCTGTTTAAGGGCTTTCTCTAGTGGCAGCAAGCAAGGGCTATGCTTCCGTGCTGTGTGAAGGCTTCTCCTTGCAGTGGCTTCTCTTGCTGTGGATCACAGGCTCTAGCATGGGGGCTCAGTAGTTGTGGCTCGTGGGCTCTAGAGCACAGGCTCAGTTGCCGCAAAGCATATGGGATTTTTCCAAACTGGGTATTGAACTCGTGTGCCCTGCATTGGCAGGCGGATTGCTAACCCCTGGACCCCCAGGGAAACCTCTCAAAGCATAGAACTTGCCCTCTGTGCGCTCTTCTTGACTCTCTTATTGACTTACTTGTTGCTGTTCAGTCACTCAGTCGTGTGCCATTCTTTGTGACTCCGTGGACTGTAGCCTGCCAGGCTCCTCAAGGTTCATAGGATTTCCCAGGCAAGAATACTGGAGTGGGTTGTCATTTCCTTCTCCAGGGAACCTTCCAAAGGGCCGGTGGCAGTGAAAGCACTGAGTCTAACGACTCTCTAGAATCAGTCTTTCAATGGTGATCTCCAGGAGCTTATATAAGTTCATTAAGAATGAGCCTCTTTCTGATAAGCCTCTGCTTAACAACATAGCAGCTTAGTAGATGCAGGGTGTCTTGATATTTAGCAAGGCATTTGGCAAACTGGTTTTTCCTTTAAATGAGACTATTGTGAATAAAACAGAAACATGAACTTTGGGACTTTCCTGGTGGTCCAAGTGGCTAAGACTCTGCGCTCCCAATGCAGGGGGCCAGGGTTCGATTCATGATCCGGGAGCTAGATCCCACATGCCCCAACTGAGAGTTCATATGCTAAAATCCACCAGCCTCAACTAAGACCTAGTGCAGCCAGATAAAAAAATAAAATACATATTTTTAAAAAATGAACTTTTAATGCGGTTCTCCAAGTGTATGTAAAAATTAATCGTTGGTGGCTCTGTGATCTTTCAACAATGTTACACACTCTCAACTCTGTCTTAGACTACCTCAGAATCATCCAGGCAGTATCCTACTTGGTGTGAAAATACCAGTCATCAAATGAATGCTTCCAAGGGATCGAGTTCTCTTTTTGCTAACATTTATTTTATTTATAGCTCCACTGAACCTTTGTGGCTGTTTAAGGGCTTTCTCTAGTGGCAGCAAGCAAGGGCTATGCTTCCGTGCTGTGTGAAGGCTTCTCCTTGCAGTGGCTTCTCTTGCTGTGGATCACAGGCTCTAGCATGGGGGCTCAGTAGTTGTGGCTCGTGGGCTCTAGAGCACAGGCTCAGTTGCCGCAAAGCATATGGGATTTTTCCAAACTGGGTATTGAACTCGTGTGCCCTGCATTGGCAGGCGGATTGCTAACCCCTGGACCCCCAGGGAAACCTCTCAAAGCATAGAACTTGCCCTCTGTGCGCTCTTCTTGACTCTCTTATTGACTTACTTGTTGCTGTTCAGTCACTCAGTCGTGTGCCATTCTTTGTGACTCCGTGGACTGTAGCCTGCCAGGCTCCTCAAGGTTCATAGGATTTCCCAGGCAAGAATACTGGAGTGGGTTGTCATTTCCTTCTCCAGGGAACCTTCCAAACCCAGGGACTGAACCAGTGCCTCCTACATTGGCAGGTGGATCCTTTACCACTGAGTCACATGGGAAGTTTCCACCTGGAGGAAAACGAAAGTCAGAATCTGCTTCAGTGTTGGTTAATAGCAAAAAGAATTTGGAGAAAACTTCCAAATTTTACCTAGACTTACTTTTCTTCCTAACTTCTTTGGGACTGTTGCCTAGTCATCACAATCGTCATAATCAAAGTTATAGGTTTTACTTTCAAAGACACATTTAAAGCAAGTGTGTGAATTTTTCTCTGGTGCAAGGACCCTGCAAGAAAGTTGGGTGGTTGAATCATGAAACGTGACTATCTCACTGGTGGTAATTTACTCTAATTGAGGACAAAATACCTAGGAGGAATTGAAATGTCTCTTGATTGCTACTTTGTAAGCTCAGAACTTTAAGAGATGGCAAGAAGTGGAGAAAGCATGTTCAATTTTTGGAAGGGAATTAACAGGAAAACAATAGACTTTTCTTGAAACAGAATCCTTTGTGCCTTAGTTTTGCTAGAATTCAGCTCTTCCTCAAGGGAAAAGATAGTACCAATTACAAACCTACTGCTATTTATACGGAAGCCAGTAAATTCCAAAGACACGTGTATTTTTCAGGAACAGGGATTTTTTTGGTTGCAAGGCTACAGGTGGAGACAGCGCTGCAGGCCTTGTTTATGAAGAGTTCATTTGTTATTGTTGACTCCGCTCTTCATCCAGTGAACTTTGTTATAAAGGGACGTCTCAAGAGATTTGTTATGTGAAGTTGTGCTAGTAAAACAAGCCCCTCTTTCTTCCTGGCGAAAGCATATGGGGATTTTTCCAAACTGGGTATTTTGAACTCGTGTGCCCTGCATTGGCCGGCGGATTGCTAACCCCTGGACCCCCAGGGAAACCTCTCAAAGCATAGAACTTGCCCTCTGTGCGCTCTTCTTGACTCTCTTATTGACTTACTTGTTGCTGTTCAGTCACTCAGTCGTGTGCCATTCTTTGTGACTCCGTGGACTGTAGCCTGCCAGGCTCCTCAAGGTTCATAGGATTTCCCAGGCAAGAATACTGGAGTGGGTTGTCATTTCCTTCTCCAGGGAACCTTCCAAACCCAGGGACTGAACCAGTGCCTCCTACATTGGCAGGTGGATCCTTTACCACTGAGTCACATGGGAAGTTTCCACCTGGAGGAAAACGAAAGTCAGAATCTGCTTCAGTGTTGGTTAATAGCAAAAAGAATTTGGAGAAAACTTCCAAATTTTACCTAGACTTACTTTTCTTCCTAACTTCTTTGGGACTGTTGCCTAGTCATCACAATCGTCATAATCAAAGTTATAGGTTTTACTTTCAAAGACACATTTAAAGCAAGTGTGTGAATTTTTCTCTGGTGCAAGGACCCTGCAAGAAAGTTGGGTGGTTGAATCATGAAACGTGACTATCTCACTGGTGGTAATTTACTCTAATTGAGGACAAAATACCTAGGAGGAATTGAAATGTCTCTTGATTGCTACTTTGTAAGCTCAGAACTTTAAGAGATGGCAAGAAGTGGAGAAAGCATGTTCAATTTTTGGAAGGGAATTAACAGGAAAACAATAGACTTTTCTTGAAACAGAATCCTTTGTGCCTTAGTTTTGCTAGAATTCAGCTCTTCCTCAAGGGAAAAGATAGTACCAATTACAAACCTACTGCTATTTATACGGAAGCCAGTAAATTCCAAAGACACGTGTATTTTTCAGGAACAGGGATTTTTTTGGTTGCAAGGCTACAGGTGGAGACAGCGCTGCAGGCCTTGTTTATGAAGAGTTCATTTGTTATTGTTGACTCCGCTCTTCATCCAGTGAACTTTGTTATAAAGGGACGTCTCAAGAGATTTGTTATGTGAAGTTGTGCTGTACATGAGAAGGTACAGAAAGCAAGCCCCCTCTTTCTTCCTGGGAGAATATGTTTAGGAGCAATGTAAATAAACAGATCAGATGCAGGAGCAATGGAGGCTCCTTCTTGTGATGGCCGGCTGAGAGGAACATTCCAGAAGCCACACTGTGCAAAAGCCTCCTGTGTCTTAATGGTCTGAGATCTTGCACGGAAACCGCATCCAGGGCCGTGGATTTACCCGAACAAATAGTCGGAGGCCTTCCAAAGCTGCGGCCTAACTGCTGTTTACACTGTAAATAAAAAAGACATAAACAGCTCTCGGATGAGCTACTGTCACATCTGGGCTGCCTCATGGGAACAGAGGCGTGTCTGGGAGGCTTGGCTGGCAGCGGCTGAATTTCCCCGAGATCAGCCCTCCTGGTAAGACTTTGGAGATGCAGCCGATAAGAGATCTGGACAGGAGCCTTCTTGGCACTTTTCAGAAGGCTGTTCTCGAAAACAACACAGGGCTGAGTTCCCTCATAGATTCTTTCCATCAGTCTAGGAGTGTGCTGTTGTTTCGTTGCGAAGTCGTGTCGGACTCTTTGCAGCCTCATGGATGGTAGCCTCCAGGCTCCTCTGTCCATGAGATTTCCCAGGCAAGAAGACTGGAGCGGGTTGCCGCTTCCTTCTCTGGGGATCTTCGCAGCCCAGGGATTGAATCCATGTCGCCTACATGGGCAAACAGATTATTGACTGCTGAGCCACTTGGCAAGCCCCTGGGAGTATGAACAGAAGCTCCTACCCTGCAGCTGGCCTGGCACTGAAATCATGGACACTCCCTTTACCACTTTGTGCCATTGGTCAGCAAAAGCCCAGAAATCCGCCTTCCAGTTAGAGGATGTGTCAATATGCCAATACTTATGAGAAGAACACTCTAGGGAAAACTCTGTGCTTCTCAGTATGGAAGAGGAAAATAGAAACAGCCCCTGCCCTCAGAGCCGTTAGTCTAGTTGAGGAGACAAACAGGTAAGAATTCAGCCAGGGAGAAAGATGAAGGATGGTCCTCAGGATGAACCAGGCGCTTTCCCTTGGGCTGTGACTCGAAGTCTGAACCATTTTTGTGGGACATGTTCCTTTCCTCCTTTGAACTCTCATGGCGTTTATTGTCCAGAACTGGTCTTCCCAGGTGGTTCAGTGGTAAAGAATCTGCCTGCCAATGCAGGAGGCACAGGTTCGATCTCTGGTTTGGGAAGATCCCGTGGAGGAGGAAATGGCAATCCACTTGGTATTCTTGTCTGGGAAAACCCATGGGCCGTGGATTTACCCGAACAAATAGTCGGAGGCCTTCCAAAGCTGCGGCCTAACTGCTGTTTACACTGTAAATAAAAAAGACATAAACAGCTCTCGGATGAGCTACTGTCACATCTGGGCTGCCTCATGGGAACAGAGGCGTGTCTGGGAGGCTTGGCTGGCAGCGGCTGAATTTCCCCGAGATCAGCCCTCCTGGTAAGACTTTGGAGATGCAGCCGATAAGAGATCTGGACAGGAGCCTTCTTGGCACTTTTCAGAAGGCTGTTCTCGAAAACAACACAGGGCTGAGTTCCCTCATAGATTCTTTCCATCAGTCTAGGAGTGTGCTGTTGTTTCGTTGCGAAGTCGTGTCGGACTCTTTGCAGCCTCATGGATGGTAGCCCTCCAGGCTCCTCTGTCCATGAGATTTCCCAGGCAAGAAGACTGGAGCGGGTTGCCGCTTCCTTCTCTGGGGATCTTCGCAGCCCAGGGATTGAATCCATGTCGCCTACATGGGCAAACAGATTATTGACTGCTGAGCCACTTGGCAAGCCCCTGGGAGTATGAACAGAAGCTCCTACCCTGCAGCTGGCCTGGCACTGAAATCATGGACACTCCCTTTACCACTTTGTGCCATTGGTCAGCAAAAGCCCAGAAATCCGCCTTCCAGTTAGAGGATGTGTCAATATGCCAATACTTATGAGAAGAACACTCTAGGGAAAACTCTGTGCTTCTCAGTATGGAAGAGGAAAATAGAAACAGCCCCTGCCCTCAGAGCCGTTAGTCTAGTTGAGGAGACAAACAGGTAAGAATTCAGCCAGGGGAGAAAGATGAAGGATGGTCCTCAGGATGAACCAGGCGCTTTCCCTTGGGCTGTGACTCGAAGTCTGAACCATTTTTGTGGGACATGTTCCTTTCCTCCTTTGAACTCTCATGGCGTTTATTGTCCAGAACTGGTCTTCCCAGGTGGTTCAGTGGTAAAGAATCTGCCTGCCAATGCAGGAGGCACAGGTTCGATCTCTGGTTTGGGAAGATCCCGTGGAGGAGGAAATGGCAATCCACTTCGGTATTCTTGTCTGGGAAAACCCATGGACAGAGGAGCCTTGCGGGCTACACTCTATGGGGTTGCAAAGAGTTGAACAGGACTGAGTAGCTGGGCATACACACACATGTGGTTCCCAAAGTGTGTGCCAAGGAACCCAAGGCACAATAGCAAGTTCACAGGTGCTGTGAGAGTTTCAATTTCCTCAGAGAACCATCTGTCTGAATCCCCACACACCGCTAGCTCAAGGTAATGCAGTTTCTATGTTAGATGGCACTACCTTCCTTTGGATGGTGCATTTTCACAGTTGCTGTGCTTTCTGTTCCATGTGAAAATCAGTGCAGAACAGGAAATAAGGGTGGTGGCACTGTGTCCAACCTGATTCCAAGGTCTGAAAGGTTGTGCAGAGGATTGTAATTATTTTGTAATGACATGCAAATATTTTTTCTGGCTTTTGAGTGTTAATTCTGCAAGTGGCTACTAACTTATGAAGCCATAAATACTTATTAAGTTGTTTGGACCTAATTACTTAATTGCTTAATAAATGAAACTGTTGGCATTTCTTCTGGCTTAAGGGCACCTTGAAAAAGTGGTGGAGACACTGAGGGTTCTGTGAACAGAGAAAATTAGGGAACCTCGAGTCTAGGACAGCATTTACTGCGTGAATTCTGTTGTGTTTTTGGCCACACCACGTGACATACGGAATTTGCCCAACCAGGGTCAAACCATGCCCCTACAGTGGAAGTTGGAGCCTTAACCATTGAACCACCATGGAAGTTCACTGTGTAAATTCTTGTTTTACTTCATCACGTAGCATTTTGGGAAACAAGATGGAAGGGGCCCTTTCTCCTGGGGCTTCAGTCCAGCCTCCTTTGAGGAGACAAACAGGTAAGAATTCAGCCAGGGAGAAAGATGAAGGATGGTCCTCAGGATGAACCAGGCGCTTTCCCTTGGGCTGTGACTCGAAGTCTGAACCATTTTTGTGGGACATGTTCCTTTCCTCCTTTGAACTCTCATGGCGTTTATTGTCCAGAACTGGTCTTCCCAGGTGGTTCAGTGGTAAAGAATCTGCCTGCCAATGCAGGAGGCACAGGTTCGATCTCTGGTTTGGGAAGATCCCGTGGAGGAGGAAATGGCAATCCACTTCGGTATTCTTGTCTGGGAAAACCCATGGACAGAGGAGCCTTGCGGGCTACACTCTATGGGGTTGCAAAGAGTTGAACAGGACTGAGTAGCTGGGCATACACACACATGTGGTTCCCAAAGTGTGTGCCAAGGAACCCAAGGCACAATAGCAAGTTCACAGGTGCTGTGAGAGTTTCAATTTCCTCAGAGAACCATCTGTCTGAATCCACACACACCGCTAGCTCAAGGTAATGCAGTTTCTATGTTAGATGGCACTACCTTCCTTTGGATGGTGCATTTTCACAGTTGCTGTGCTTTCTGTTCCATGTGAAAATCAGTGCAGAACAGGAAATAAGGGTGGTGGCACTGTGTCCAACCTGATTCCAAGGTCTGAAAGGTTGTGCAGAGGATTGTAATTATTTTGTAATGACATGCAAATATTTTTTCTGGCTTTTGAGTGTTAATTCTGCAAGTGGCTACTAACTTATGAAGCCATAAATACTTATTAAGTTGTTTGGACCTAATTACTTAATTGCTTAATAAATGAAACTGTTGGCATTTCTTCTGGCTTAAGGGCACCTTGAAAAAGTGGTGGAGACACTGAGGGTTCTGTGAACAGAGAAAATTAGGGAACCTCGAGTCTAGGACAGCATTTACTGCGTGAATTCTGTTGTGTTTTTTTGGCCACACCACGTGACATACGGAATTTGCCCAACCAGGGGTCAAACCATGCCCCCTACAGTGGAAGTTGGAGCCTTAACCATTGAACCACCATGGAAGTTCACTGTGTAAATTCTTGTTTTACTTCATCACGTAGCATTTTGGGAAACAAGATGGGTTAAATGGGTTTTGTTTGCTTGTTTATTCCCTTTCTCCTGGGGTTGGGCTTGAGAAAAATAAGAAACTATTTTCTCCAGAATATCCAGCAGAGGTTCAAGAAAGGAGAAAAACTGATCCGCATGTGGATGGGAGAGAAATGAATGAGTTTAGACAGGAAGAGAACCAAAACAAGGGAAAGGCCAGGAAGAATTCATAAATAAAATTAAGTTTAATTAACTCATTGGTTGGAGGATTATATCACTTTTATGCAAAGGCATGTCATTGCTTCTCTGCTAGGCTTTTGAACAGTGTATGTTTTTCCTTATTTCATAATAAGGGCTATATTGTAAGTAAACTTGTTTTATTACTATTAATAGATGTTTTAAAGTCAGTGCTAATGAGGGAATGAAAAGTGACTTCCATTTGTTTATTTGTTTGTTATGTTGTTTTGGTTTTGCTACTTCATAGCTAGAGTTTTCCGTGCCTAGAACATTCTATTTTGCTATTCAAACAAAGCACCATTTCCCCAACCGTTGACAGCTGGATGTAAAGATGAACTTGAGAGTTGTCTTTGCCCAATGAATCTGCCAGCTCCTGGTAAACAGGGCTGCCATGTGCTTCAGTTCTCCCACTCCTTGCAAAGAGTCTTGAATGCTAAATCACTATGGACTCTTCATGGATTGGACCCATGGGGCCGTGAATGGAGGAAAACTTGGGACATGACAGCAGTGGTTTGGAATTTAGATCATCTTTTGTTGACAGCCAGGAAGTCTACTAGTACGCCAGTAGAACCACTGGGTGGTAACTCAGTCTCTCAGAGCGCAGTGTCTTCAGAGCATTGTTGTGAGGTTTCCCTAAGGTTATGTGACAGGATGATACACGAAATAAACATCCAATAAAGTTCCACCTGAAATCAGCAAGACAATTGAATGTGTGTTTCAGTTGCCCCTGTCTTGTGTCTTTGCTTTCTCCAGACTTCTTGGCGGTTGACTGGCAATGTGAGCTTTGTATGTCCTTCCTCACTCTGCCCTCCATTCACTCTATTCCTTCAATTTCTACTCGTCAATCTGCCCATCTTTTGATGGGTGGGAATTGCATCAAAAAATTGCCTTCCGGGCTTCCTTGGTGGTCCAGTGGGTAAAGAGTCTGCCTTGCAGTGCAAAGGGCACTGGTTCGATCCCTGGTCCAGGAAGACCCCATGTACTACAGAACAGCTGGATCGATGTGTCCAATTATGGACCAGCACTCTGGAGCACATGTGCCCAGAGCCAGCTCTCTGCAATGAGAAGGGCCACTGCAATGGGAGGCCCACACAGGCCAAAGAATAAAGATCAATGAAAATAAATGACTTAGAGGCAAAAAAAAAAAAAAAAAAAAAACTGTCTTCCAACCTTGGAAATTTAGTCAAGTAGTGGTTATACTGTGCAGTCTCTCAGTTGTGTCTAACTCTTTGTGACCCCATGAGCTGTAGCCAGCCGGACTCCTCTGTCCATAGGACTTCCCACACAAGAATTCTGGAGTGAGTTGCCATTTCCTTCTCCAGGGGATTGATCTTGAACCCATATAACCTGCACACCAGTGGTTATATAGGGGTTTCTCAAGTGGCTCAGTGGTAAAGAATCCACCTGCCAATGCAGGAGATGTGCGTTTGATCCCATGGGCAGAGGAGCCTGGCAGGCTACAGCCCATTGGGTCTCAAAAGAGTTAGACATGGCTTAGGGACTAAAGAGCAGCAACAAGTGGTTATATAACTGAGTCTGGAGCCAGATTGCCCACGCTCAAAAGAATCAGTTCTGTTTCTACTATTAATGGCAATTCACTTCATGCTTTGTGTTTCTGTTTCCTTTTCTATGAAATGGAGACAAAAATAGTATCTACTCAAAGTGTTTCTGTGAGGTTGAAACACCTCATACATGACAGTGCTTAGATGTGTCCCAGGCACAGAGGAGGTGCTCAGGCACCAGCATCTTTCTCCATCAATGGCCTGGTTTTAAGCCTGCACCACCATCTGCTGGCTGTGTGACCATGGCTGGGTCCTTTCGCCTCTCTTGGTCCCAGATTTCTTATTTACAAAGTGTCAGTGGCACCCTGTGTGTAATTGCTTGGCCATGTTGTTGGGATAGGAAACTGGAAAAGTTCTGCACACACGTAAGATGTCAATGTGTTCTGAGTGGCCCCTTCTTTCTCCATGGAGGTCAACAGAGAGCCTGGGGAAGGTCTCTCTCCTGAGAGAGGATGCTGAGTACTGGGCAGCCTTCTCAAGTCCAGCCTAGGCATCCGCCTGCCACCATGTTGAACTCTATCCACATAGCCGTCTCACCAGGGCGCCCAGGGAGATGTATTACTTACATCTTCCCTGGATTCATGAATGAGTCCAGAGCCTGGTTTTCCATCTCTCCTTTTCTCAATTAGGGAAACAGTCAAGCACTGTCAGATCTTTTTTCAGGTCTCAACAAGCCCTGGGCTGCCCTGGAGGGAGGAGGAGAAGAGCGGAGACAGAAGGAAAGTCTCCCTGTAAAACTTGGCTTTGACTGAAAAGCTTCTAGTTGCCTTGAAATCCAATCTTCTTTTGAACTTGAATTTGCCATCAGTCACATTCTTGGAAGGCAATAAGCTCCAGCCCAGTTCTGACAGTCAGGGGGAATAAATCCTTTCCAAGAACTCCATTCCTAGGGTGGTAGAAGCTGGCTGGCTGCTAATGAATGCTTCCTTTAACCTGCCCAGGGAGACGGGAGTGTCAAGGATTTCAGCCCTGAGAGACCCTAGAGACATCCTATCCTCTGAGTTTAGGAGAGAAAGTAATCTCTCTCTACCTGTTGTCTCTAGAATGACCGAGGGATACTTTGATATCTTTTTATACACTGTGATCGACTTCTCAAATGCCTGACTTTTCCAGCCCAACCAACAAAACTTGATTTCAGGCTGGCATTCACTAACCCATGAATTCATTCATTCATTCAACAAATGTGTATTCAGTAGCTACCACGGATTCTAGGTACTGGAAGAACAGTGGACAAAATGAACAAAATATCAGCCTTCCTTGAAGCGCACCCCGAACACTTAGCCAACCAACCAAAGTCAAAGTAGATATCCGTCAGAGAGAAATGCCTGGATCACAAGCCATAAGACACAGGTTTGAGAGAAAGTTCTACCATGTAAAAGACGTCTGACACAATATACGACTTAGGTTCCCTGAGCCTCTGTTTCTCATCTGTACTGGCCATTGTATGGACTGCTCAACTCCTGTCCCTGCAATGATAAAATGAAGGGAAATAAGTGAAATCAGATGATGCTGCAATATTGCATGCCAATTGGCCACATACAGACATACTATACCACCTCAAACTTTTTATTCAGTTATAGAAGGAACCAGAGAAGGAAATGACAACCCACTCCAGTATTCTTGCCTGGAGAATTCCATGGGCAGGGAAGCCTGATGGACTGCAGTCCATGGGGTCACGGAGAGTCGGACATGACTGAAGTGAGTAAGCAGCAGCAGCAGCAGCAGCATAGAACGAACATTCATTGAGCATCTTTCATATATCATGCATTTGGCATGGCAGGATGAATAAGATACGGCCCCTGCCTTCTGGGAGAGGAGACACACACAGGGCAGTTGGTTATAGAGCTGTGTGATGAAAACAGTGATTGAAGCTATCCAAGAAAACCATGGGAGAGTTGAGGAGGAGTCTAGGCCCATCCTCACATGAGGAAGGTGGTGGGACACGTGATCTGAGTCTGAAGTGACAGGTTGGAGGGAGCCAGATAAAGAGAGTGTCATCAGAGGGAACATTCTGGTAAAATCTTGTGAACACAAGAATGGAAATCAATGACAGCGCAGTTCTATGGTCCTCAGGCATCTAGTGAAGGCAGGAAATGAGGAAAGAACAGCTGTTCACAGGAAGCAACTTATGGAAAAATGGGTCTACCATGATGCGTTGCGTTTTTTTCTCTAGACAACAGGGTAACAATGAAAGGCTTTTAGTGAGGACATCAGCTTTAGGTTTTGGTTAAGCACAGTTGTGTGATGGATTGGCTGAAGGGGCACCTGCAGAGGTTGTAAAACAGGAATACTATCAGAGCACAGTATAGCACAGGGCACTATAATCAGTATTTTGTAATAAGCTACAAGGGAAGAGAATCTGAAGTATATATAGTGTGTATAGACACAGAATTGCTGTGCTAAAAGCCCGTCCCCGTAAGATACCCCAAAACTGGATCACAAGCCATAAGACACAGGTTTGAGAGAAAGTTCTACCATGTAAAAGACGTCTGACACAATATACGACTTAGGTTCCCTGAGCCTCTGTTTCTCATCTGTACTGGCCATTGTATGGACTGCTCAACTCCTGTCCCTGCAATGATAAAATGAAGGGAAATAAGTGAAATCAGATGATGCTGCAATATTGCATGCCAATTGGCCACATACAGACATACTATACCACCTCAAACTTTTTATTCAGTTATAGAAGGAACCAGAGAAGGAAATGACAACCCACTCCAGTATTCTTGCCTGGAGAATTCCATGGGCAGGGAAGCCTGATGGACTGCAGTCCATGGGGTCACGGAGAGTCGGACATGACTGAAGTGAGTAAGCAGCAGCAGCAGCAGCAGCATAGAACGAACATTCATTGAGCATCTTTCATATATCATGCATTTGGCATGGCAGGATGAATAAGATACGGCCCCTGCCTTCTGGGAGAGGAGACACACACAGGGCAGTTGGTTATAGAGCTGTGTGATGAAAACAGTGATTGAAGCTATCCAAGAAAACCATGGGAGAGTTGAGGAGGAGTCTAGGCCCATCCTCACATGAGGAAGGTGGTGGGACACGTGATCTGAGTCTGAAGTGACAGGTTGGAGGGAGCCAGATAAAGAGAGTGTCATCAGAGGGAACATTCTGGTAAAATCTTGTGAACACAAGAATGGAAATCAATGACAGCGCAGTTCTATGGTCCTCAGGCATCTAGTGAAGGCAGGAAATGAGGAAAGAACAGCTGTTCACAGGAAGCAACTTATGGAAAAATGGGTCTACCATGATGCGTTGCGTTTTTTTTTTTTTTTTCTCTAGACAACAGGGTAACAATGAAAGGCTTTTAGTGAGGACATCAGCTTTAGGTTTTGGTTAAGCACAGTTGTGTGATGGATTGGCTGAAGGGGCACCTGCAGAGGTTGTAAAACAGGAATACTATCAGAGCACAGTATAGCACAGGGCACTATAATCAGTATTTTGTAATAAGCTACAAGGGAAGAGAATCTGAAGTATATATAGTGTGTATAGACACAGAATTGCTGTGCTGTTACACCTAAAACTAACATGATACTGTAAGTCAACTATTCTTCAATAAAAAAGAAAGAAAGAAAAAAATATTGCCATGTACCCATGGCAGGATGGTGGCCTGATCTTGGGTAGTAGAGAGAGGTTGCAGTGGATTTGTGAAATACCCTTTTTTATATACAAATTTTATTTATTTTATTTTTGGCTCTGCTGGATCTTTGTTGCTGTAAAGGCTTCTTCCTAGTTGTAGTACGCTGGCTTCTCGTTGTAGTAGCTTCTCTTGGTTGTGGTTCCCAGGTGCTAGAGGACATGCGCAACAGTTGTTTGACTTGAGCTTAGTAGCTCTGTGGCATGCGGGATCTTCCCAGATCAGGGATCGAACCTGTGTCTCCTGCATTGGCAGATTCTTTACCACTGAGACACTAGGGAAGCCCCGGATTTGTGAAATATTTATGAGGTGCAATTACAAGACTTGAGAATAGCTTGGATGGAGTGAGTGGGATCAGGAGATGAAGTGACTCCCAGGATCCTAGGCTGAGTTCCTAGTGGAGGGTGCAGAAGGAATCAGAAAGGAGAAAAAGTGGGGCCATCCTGGTGATCCAGTGGTTAAGCCTCCATGCTCCCAGTGCAGGGAGCCTGGGTTTGATCCCTGGTCAGGGAACTAGATCCCACATGCCATAACTAGGAGTTCACATGGTGAAACTTAAAGATTCCAAACACTGAAATGAAGATCAAAGATCTTGAGAGCTCCAACTATGACCCAGCACAGTCAAATAAATAAATATTTTTTAAAAAATCAAAGGAGAGAAAGTGTTGAAGGAAAGAAGACAAGTTCTAAATTCCTCTTTGGATTTCCGGGTGGAGCGAGCAGTCCCGCGTCCTGTTGCGTACAGGCAGCCCCTGCTTTGAGTGGTTCTATACATGTAAACTTCAGTTCAAGATAACACATCTGCCTTAGAGGTGGAGGGGAGTGGAGGGAGAAAAGAGTGGGGGAAGGAGGGAGGGAAGGAAGGAAGAAGGAGGAGAGGAAGCAGGAAAAGGAGAGAGAAGGGGGGAAGAAGGAAAGAAAGCAGAAAGGATGGGCAGAGAAAGTTCACATCACTTCAGTTGCTCAGTCGTGTCCGACTCTGTGACCCCATGGACTGTAGCACCCCAGGCTTCTCTGTCCTTCACTATCTCCCAGAGCTTTCTCAGACTCGTGTCTATTGAGTCGATGATGCCATCCAACCATCTCATCCTCTGTTGTCCCCTTCTCCTTTTGCCTTCTATTTTCCCCAGCATCAGGGTCTTCTCCAATGAATCATCTCTTGCCATCAGGTGGCCAAAGTATTGGAGCTTCAGCTTCAGCATCAGTCCTTCCAGTGAATATTCAAGGTTGGTTTCCATGGAAGAGCTGGGCCTTTGCAACCCATGGTGTTGTCATTTCCCCCCCCTTTGGTTTTAACCAGCCACCACAAGCCTCAGAACTGTGTCTCCTGCATTGGCAGATTCTTTACCACTGAGACACTAGGGAAGCCCCGGATTTGTGAAATATTTATGAGGTGCAATTACAAGACTTGAGAATAGCTTGGATGGAGTGAGTGGGATCAGGAGATGAAGTGACTCCCAGGATCCTAGGCTGAGTTCCTAGTGGAGGGTGCAGAAGGAATCAGAAAGGAGAAAAGTGGGGCCATCCTGGTGATCCAGTGGTTAAGCCTCCATGCTCCCAGTGCAGGGAGCCTGGGTTTGATCCCTGGTCAGGGAACTAGATCCCACATGCCATAACTAGGAGTTCACATGGTGAAACTTAAAGATTCCAAACACTGAAATGAAGATCAAAGATCTTGAGAGCTCCAACTATGACCCAGCACAGTCAAATAAATAAATATTTTTTAAAAAATCAAAGGAGAGAAAGTGTTGAAGGAAAGAAGACAAGTTCTAAATTCCTCTTTGGATTTCCGGGTGGAGCGAGCAGTCCCGCGTCCTGTTGCGTACAGGCAGCCCCTGCTTTGAGTGGTTCTATACATGTAAACTTCAGTTCAAGATAACACATCTGCCTTAGAGGTGGAGGGGAGTGGAGGGAGAAAAGAGTGGGGGAAGGAGGGAGGGAAGGAAGGAAGAAGGAGGAGGGGGGGAAGCAGGAAAAGGAGAGAGAAGGGGGGAAGAAGGAAAGAAAGCAGAAAGGATGGGCAGAGAAAGTTCACATCACTTCAGTTGCTCAGTCGTGTCCGACTCTGTGACCCCATGGACTGTAGCACCCCAGGCTTCTCTGTCCTTCACTATCTCCCAGAGCTTTCTCAGACTCGTGTCTATTGAGTCGATGATGCCATCCAACCATCTCATCCTCTGTTGTCCCCTTCTCCTTTTGCCTTCTATTTTCCCCAGCATCAGGGTCTTCTCCAATGAATCATCTCTTGCCATCAGGTGGCCAAAGTATTGGAGCTTCAGCTTCAGCATCAGTCCTTCCAGTGAATATTCAAGGTTGGTTTCCATGGAAGAGCTGGGCCTTTGCAACCCATGGTGTTGTCATCTTTGTAACCAGCCACCACAAGCCTCAGGAACCCTCAAAGAACTAGGGTTTTACTTTCGGACATCATGCATGGACCCCGGCTCTAAAATCATCCCCCTGTCTGTTCTGTAGTAAAACAGGAAGAGAGAAAACCCATCAGAAACAACAGATGGCAGAGGAAGATGCAGACAGGGCAGGTTGGGGAACTGGTCAGAGGTGGGAATTGAAAGAGCAAAGCAAATCGGCCAGGGCCTTGGGACGTGGTGGGGTGGGGAGATGCGGAGGGTGGTCCTGGAATGTCTCTGCCATCAGGATTCTCTCCAGCTCTAATTTTGCGCTGGACTTGGGGGCCACCAGGGGCCACAGGATCCCTCCACAGGTGCTTGGTGGGTGAGCAGGGCAGCCAGGTCGGTGGGCTCAGTTCCCAGCCAGAGGGAGGCCCGCCAGCCCTGCACACCCACCAGAGGCGTTGAGTCTCTCATGGGGAGAGGGAAGGATTGCCAAACTCATTTCTGCTCTGAAGTCAAAAACACCCAGTATAAACACGGTGGGCTCTTTGAATTATCCACATGAAATGTTTAATGTGTTTAGCCTGGAGCAGAGGAGATTTAATAAGGGGATATTCCCATGGTGATTTTATTAAAAATTTTAATCATCGACTATCACTTATCGTATGGTATTCTATCAGCCACTAGGCTCCAGGCCCCTTGTCATACACTGGTCTCCCTGAAAACTCTGGAAGGACGCCCCACCCAGACTCCCCTTCTCTCCCTCTCTCTCTCTCTCTCACTACACACCACAACATCAATACCACCAGTGTAACCAGCCAGGAAACTTCTCTGAGGCTGAGGAACTTTAAGGAACTGTCTGTAAGTTTTGGAATTGGTAAAAGAGTCACAGCTGGAAACCAAGGTGGGCTAGCTCCAAGCCAGAGACATCCTAATTGGAATTGGCATCACAGCTGGAAACTTCCAAATATTCGAAGCATCAGGGTCTTCTCCAATGAATCATCTCTTGCCATCAGGTGGCCAAAGTATTGGAGCTTCAGCTTCAGCATCAGTCCTTCCAGTGAATATTCAAGGTTGGTTTCCATGGAAGAGCTGGGCCTTTGCAACCCATGGTGTTGTCATCTTTGTAACCAGCCACCACAAGCCTCAGGAACCCTCAAAGAACTAGGGTTTTACTTTCAGACATCATGCATGGACCCCGGCTCTAAAATCATCCCCCTGTCTGTTCTGTAGTAAAACAGGAAGAGAGAAAACCCATCAGAAACAACAGATGGCAGAGGAAGATGCAGACAGGGCAGGTTGGGGAACTGGTCAGAGGTGGGAATTGAAAGAGCAAAGCAAATCGGCCAGGGCCTTGGGACGTGGTGGGGTGGGGAGATGCGGAGGGTGGTCCTGGAATGTCTCTGCCATCAGGATTCTCTCCAGCTCTAATTTTGCGCTGGACTTGGGGGCCACCAGGGGCCACAGGATCCCTCCACAGGTGCTTGGTGGGTGAGCAGGGCAGCCAGGTCGGTGGGCTCAGTTCCCAGCCAGAGGGAGGCCCGCCAGCCCTGCACACCCACCAGAGGCGTTGAGTCTCTCATGGGGAGAGGGAAGGATTGCCAAACTCATTTCTGCTCTGAAGTCAAAAACACCCAGTATAAACACGGTGGGCTCTTTGAATTATCCACATGAAATGTTTAATGTGTTTAGCCTGGAGCAGAGGAGATTTAATAAGGGGATATTCCCATGGTGATTTTATTAAAAATTTTAATCATCGACTATCACTTATCGTATGGTATTCTATCAGCCACTAGGCTCCAGGCCCCTTGTCATACACTGGTCTCCCTGAAAACTCTGGAAGGACGCCCCACCCAGACTCCCCTTCTCTCCCTCTCTCTCTCTCTCTCTCTCACACATACACACGCACACACACACACATCAATACCACCAGTGTAACCAGCCAGGAAACTTCTCTGAGGCTCAGGAACTTTAAGGAACTTTCTCTAAGTTTTGGAATTGGTAACAGAGTCACAGCTGGAAACCAAGGTGGGCTAACTCCAAACCAGAGACATCCATCACTAAGCTTATACTGCTTCCTTACACTTTAAAGTTGAATTGGGCAAGCAGATTCATCCCATTCAATGCTGTTTTAATAAGGCAGAACGGGCAGATTGACCTGTCTACAATGGAATTACCTTTTCCTAAACGTCTAAGCAATTCTGCAAGAGTTAGCGCTTCATCAGCGTTGAGATATCTATGATCCCGTTTAGACATAAGCACCTCATGCCTTCAAGTTCAAGTACTTTTAAAATCAAAAGGACCGGGCTTCCCCTGGTGGTCCAGTGGGTAAGGACACCGCCTTGCAGTGCAAGGGGCACTGGTTCGATCCCTGGCCTGGGAAGATCCCACGTGCCGCGGAGCGGCTGGACCGATGTGTCCAATTACCGAGCCATAGCTCTGGCGCGCATGCGCCTAGAGCCGGCGCTCTGAAACGACAGACGCCACCACGATGGGAGACCCATAGGAGCCAAAGAACAAAGGTGGATGAAAATAGAGAAATGAAAGACCAATAGAAGTGGCCCGCCCATCCCCCTCCCTCCCCACCCCACCCCCAAAAGATAAATAAATAAAATAAATGTAAAAAAAAAAAAAAATCAAAAAAAAACATAAAAAAAGCAAAAATCTTTAAAAAAAAAAAAATCAAAAGGAACTTTCTAAATATGTTATGTGTTTCATTTCTAAATGATAATTTATTACCATCATAGGACAGCAAAGATACAAATCAAATGATAAAGAAGAATTTATCCTCAATCTCACCTCCCAACTCATTCATTCCTGCCTTCATGTGGAAGCTACTTGCAGGGCTTCCCCTGGTGGTCCAGTGGGTAAGGACACCGCCTTGCAGTGCAAGGGGCGCCGGTTCGAGCCCTGGCCTGGGAAGATCCCACGTGCCGCGGAGTGACTGGACTGATGTGTCCAATTACCGAGCCGGAGCTCTGGCGCGCATGCGCACGGAGCCGGCACTCTGCAATGACAAACGCCACCACGATGGTAGGCCCACAGGAGCCAAAGAACAAAGACGGATGAACAGAGAGAAACAAAAGACCAAGCTCCCCTCCCTCCCCAACCCGACCCCCGCCCAAAAATAAAAATAAATAAATCTTTAAAAAAAAAAAAGGGCCAAAGACAAGAGGCCAATTTCACATGGTAAGTTTAAAAAAAAAAAAAAAAGAAAAGAAACCACTTGCAGACACATAGAATTTTCCACAAACAAAATGAAACACGGTGTTTGAAAGCTTCTAAACAGAGGTTCATTTTTTTAAACTTTTTATTTTGCATTTATTTTATTTTGTATTTGTATTGGAGTGTAGCCTATTAGGGCTTCCCAGGTGACTCTAGGACTTCCCTTGGACTGCAAGGAGATCAAACCAGTCAATCTTTAAAAAAAAAAAAAAAAAATCAATCCTGAATATTCACTAAAATGACTCATGCTGAAGCTGAAACTCCAATACTTTGACCACCTGATGCGAAGAGATGACTCATTGGTAAAGAGCTTGATGTTGGTAAAAATAGAAGGCAGAAGGAGAAAAGGATGACAGAGGCTGAGATGGTTGAATGGCATCACTGAGTCAATGGACATGAGTTTGAACAGGCTCTGGGAGGGAAGCCTGGCATGCTGCAGTCCACAGGGTCACAGTCAGACACGATTGAGCCACTGAACTGCACTGAGGTGGCACAAGTGGTAGAGAACCTTTCCGTCAGTGTAGGAAACATAAAAGACTGGGGTTCGATCCCTGGCTTGGGAAGAACCCCTGAGGAGGGCATGGCAACCCGCTCCAGTATTCTTGCCTGGAGAATCCCATGGATAGAGAAGCCTGGTGGGCTACAGTCCATGGAGTCCCTAAGAATCGGACAGGACTGAGGACTTAATGTGCACACGGGCTCTGTTGAGATGCAAGCAATAGAGTACTCAACTCACAGTACCCTATGCAATAAAGACCTTTAATCACCGCAGATATGTTCCTTTTTTAATGTAGCTGCTCTACAATGCAGTCAAAGATCCATGTTCTTCCGTCATCTTCCGCATGTTAGCTGTTGGCCCTCCCATCTGTCACCTCATGAGCACAGGAAACTTGCTATAGCGCCAGATGTCACAACCATATTTAAAAGTAGGAAGGCTGGAGAAGGTGGTAATTGGGGCATTGTTTCAAATAATAGTCTTCTTCTATTTTTTAAAAGTCTTTATTTATTTATACTATTTATTTTTGGCTGTGCTAGGTCTTCATTGCTTTGTATGGGCTTTCTCTAGCTGCGACCAGTGGGGGCTTCTCAGTAGGCACAGCATGTGGGCTCTAGAGCACAGGCTCAGTAATTGTGGTGCAGGGCTTAGCTGACCCATGGCATATGGAGTCTTCCCAGAGCAGGGATCAAGTCTGTGTCCCCTGCATTGGCAGGTGGAGTCTTTACCCCTGAGCCACCCTCTTGCTACGCACCTTCCCAGCACTATGTAACTTTTCCCAGGCATTTATCTCCATGGTCATCATGTTCGGTATCATGCTTTGGGTGTCTCTTGTCTCCTTTCTCCCTGAGGACAGGGCTCATAGCAACTTGGGTACCATAGGGGACCACAGTATCCGATATAGTGATGGAGCGTGGCAAGTTCTCGATGAATAATTAATAAATGAATAAACAAGTGCTTTGGAGACACACATTGGTTGCCCTAGAGAAGGGCCAGGACTAAGTAGAATAGATTTTGGAGTCATTAGTATAGAAGAAATATTTTAATTCTTGGAAGAAGGCATTCACCCAGGTAAGCTATGTGAGCCTGAGGATGAAGCTTGAGGATCTCCAGCCTGTGAAGGTTGGAGAGGAAATAAGCCTCTGTAGAGGAGGTGGTGATGTAGAAAACCTAAAATGCCAAAGTCATTTAACATCAGAAGGAGCTCTAAGTCCTTGAGAAGCGATAAGAGGTAGGACTCTCAGGGCGCTAACCAAGCCAAGGAGACACAGTACAAACCAAACTGGGTTGCAGAAAAGCAGCCCAGAGTATTAGGCCCTGAGAAGGACACATGAGTGACTCATCCTCCTGGAGCTAATGGACCAGGATGGGTCATCCCACTCCTCACACCCTCCTTGTCCCCTGCCCAGTGACGGAATGAGACAGACAGTAGAACTGTAATACATGGGCTTTCCAGTGGTACCTCATGAGCACAGGAAACTTGCTATAGCGCCAGATGTCACAACCATATTTAAAAGTAGGAAGGCTGGAGAAGGTGGTAATTGGGGCATTGTTTCAAATAATAGTCTTCTTCTATTTTTTAAAAGTCTTTATTTATTTATACTATTTATTTTTGGCTGTGCTAGGTCTTCATTGCTTTGTATGGGCTTTCTCTAGCTGCGACCAGTGGGGGCTTCTCAGTAGGCACAGCATGTGGGCTCTAGAGCACAGGCTCAGTAATTGTGGTGCAGGGCTTAGCTGACCCATGGCATATGGAGTCTTCCCAGAGCAGGGATCAAGTCTGTGTCCCCTGCATTGGCAGGTGGAGTCTTTACCCCTGAGCCACCCTCTTGCTACGCACCTTCCCAGCACTATGTAACTTTTCCCAGGCATTTATCTCCATGGTCATCATGTTCGGTATCATGCTTTGGGTGTCTCTTGTCTCCTTTCTCCCTGAGGACAGGGCTCATAGCAACTTGGGTACCATAGGGGACCACAGTATCCGATATAGTGATGGAGCGTGGCAAGTTCTCGATGAATAATTAATAAATGAATAAACAAGTGCTTTGGAGACACACATTGGTTGCCCTAGAGAAGGGCCAGGACTAAGTAGAATAGATTTTGGAGTCATTAGTATAGAAGAAATATTTTAATTCTTGGAAGAAGGCATTCACCCAGGTAAGCTATGTGAGCCTGAGGATGAAGCTTGAGGATCTCCAGCCTGTGAAGGTTGGAGAGGAAATAAGCCTCTGTAGAGGAGGTGGTGATGTAGAAAACCTAAAATGCCAAAGTCATTTAACATCAGAAGGAGCTCTAAGTCCTTGAGAAGCGATAAGAGGTAGGACTCTCAGGGCGCTAACCAAGCCAAGGAGACACAGTACAAACCAAACTGGGTTGCAGAAAAGCAGCCCAGAGTATTAGGCCCTGAGAAGGACACATGAGTGACTCATCCTCCTGGAGCTAATGGACCAGGATGGGTCATCCCACTCCTCACACCCCTCCTTGTCCCCCTGCCCAGTGACGGGAATGAGACAGACAGTAGAACTGTAATACATGGGCTTTCCAGTGGTAAAGAATCTGCCTGCCAATGCAGAAGGTACCAGAGATGCAAGTTCGATCCCTGAGTCAGGACCTTCCTTCCCTTGGAGGAAGGAAGAAAAGGAAACCAACTCGAGTTTTCTTTTTTTTAATCTTATTTAGCCATTAGTACAGACCAGAGTGTTTTTTGTTTTTTAATTTTATTTATTTATTTATGGTTATTCTGGGTTTTCACTGCTGCCACAGCCTTTTCTCTAGTTGCAGGGAGTGGGGCTACCATCTAGTCGAGGTGAGCAGACTTCTTGTTGTGGTGACTTCTCTTGTTGTGGAACTCGGGCTCTAGGGCTCACGGGCTTCCTTAGTTGCAGCACATGGGCTCCATAGTTGTGGCTCCGAGGCTCTAGAGCACAGGCTCAATAGTTGTGTTTCATGGACTTCGTTGCTCCACAGCATGTGGGATCTTCCCGGATCAGGGATCAAACCCGTGTCTCCTGCATTGGCAGGCGAACTCTTTGCCACCGAGCTACCAGGAAAGTCCCTGCTCCAGTTTTCTTGCCTAGGAGATTCCATGGACAGAGGAGCCTAGTGGGGCACAGTCTATGTGGTTGCGAAGACTTGGGCAGAACTGAGCACAGCATACACATAGAACTGTAGTACTTTGAAAGCAGTGACAACCACAGTACTTTGTGCATGAAAAGAGATTTTGCTCCAGTTCAGACTGTATTGCGGCACCCATCAGTGTCTCCCAGGGAAGGATCTGCCAACCCCAGAGGGTCATGAGACGATGGTGTAATGTTCCATCTCTGCAGACTATTTAGCCCCACCTGCTCTTTTCTGTTAAGAGCTCGGAAAAAAAGGGGCATTCACCCAGGTAAGCTATGTGAGCCTGAGGATGAAGCTTGAGGATCTCCAGCCTGTGAAGGTTGAGAGGAAATAAGCCTCTGTAGAGGAGGTGGTGATGTAGAAAACCTAAAATGCCAAAGTCATTTAACATCAGAAGGAGCTCTAAGTCCTTGAGAAGCGATAAGAGGTAGGACTCTCAGGGCGCTAACCAAGCCAAGGAGACACAGTACAAACCAAACTGGGTTGCAGAAAAGCAGCCCAGAGTATTAGGCCCTGAGAAGGACACATGAGTGACTCATCCTCCTGGAGCTAATGGACCAGGATGGGTCATCCCATCCTCACACCCCTCCTTGTCCCCCTGCCCAGTGACGGGAATGAGACAGACAGTAGAACTGTAATACATGGGCTTTCCAGTGGTAAAGAATCTGCCTGCCAATGCAGAAGGTACCAGAGATGCAAGTTCGATCCCTGAGTCAGGACCTTCCTTCCCTTGGAGGAAGGAAGAAAAGGAAACCAACTCGAGTTTTCTTTTTTTTAATCTTATTTAGCCATTAGTACAGACCAGAGTGTTTTTTGTTTTTTAATTTTATTTATTTATTTATGGTTATTCTGGGTTTTCACTGCTGCCACAGCCTTTTCTCTAGTTGCAGGGAGTGGGGCTACCATCTAGTCGAGGTGAGCAGACTTCTTGTTGTGGTGACTTCTCTTGTTGTGGAACTCGGGCTCTAGGGCTCACGGGCTTCCTTAGTTGCAGCACATGGGCTCCATAGTTGTGGCTCCGAGGCTCTAGAGCACAGGCTCAATAGTTGTGTTTCATGGACTTCGTTGCTCCACAGCATGTGGGATCTTCCCGGATCAGGGATCAAACCCGTGTCTCCTGCATTGGCAGGCGAACTCTTTGCCACCGAGCTACCAGGAAAGTCCCTGCTCCAGTTTTCTTGCCTAGGAGATTCCATGGACAGAGGAGCCTAGTGGGGCACAGTCTATGTGGTTGCGAAGACTTGGGCAGAACTGAGCACACGCATACACATAGAACTGTAGTACTTTGAAAGCAGTGACAACCACAGTACTTTGTGCATGAAAAGAGATTTTGCTCCAGTTCAGACTGTATTGCGGCACCCATCAGTGTCTCCCAGGGAAGGATCTGCCAACCCCAGAGGGTCATGAGACGATGGTGTAATGTTCCATCTCTGCAGACTATTCAGCCCCACCTGCTCTTTTCTGTTAAGAGCTGAAGCAGGGGCTCAAATTATGCTGACGATCATTTTACCTTCGACTTTTTTTCAACTCCTGGCTCCTATGTTGAGCTGAACCTGAAATCTACATGTTCATTAAAACATCACCTGTCTCACATGACCAAGTAAGGAATGAATGTGAATCTGATGAACACAGTGTCTATTTAAGCTAAGAGTTGGAGTCAAAAGATAACATTTTCAGATAAATAAAATTTGCTGTGTGTTAGACTTCCCTGGTGTATAATAAATATACTATATATAAATATGTAAATATATGTATTATTATATGTTTATGTGTTTGTACATTTATAAAATAAATATACATATTATATAAAAATAAATATCTCATATAATACATTATATATAAATTACATATATTTATATATATAATATATATCATACATATATATGTGTTATATTATACAATAATATTATAATATTAATATGTATGCAATATATTATATATGATATATAATATATAATATGTAATTATCTTGTATATAGCATATTACATATTATATATAATATGTATAGTACATGATATAATATATATTTTATATATGACATATAATATATATTCTGATATATGACATATTACATATAATAGGTGTGTAATATAATTATATAATACAATCATGACATATAATATATATAAGGTGATATATAATATATATATATGTGATATAATATATATATACCACATACATATACTATATATAAAATAGACATATTGTGTATATATATCATACATGTTATATAAACATAATATATAATATATGATATATAATATATGTGATATATATGTATATAATATACACATATAATATGCACAATATATATTATAATATATACATATACACACAATATAATATATAATGTATTATACACATTATACATAATTATACATATTGTGTATATTATATCATATACATATACATACAATATAGCATATAATTATATATATCATATATTTTTTATATATAGCATGTGTATATAGCATATGCTTATATATCACATGCAGTATACATATAATATATAATATTAATGTATAATAAGTATAATGTATAGAAGACAATATATATGTGTGTTATATGTATATAATGTATACACTATATAAGATTATATATTATATAATATCATAGATACATTATATATATCATATATTATAATATGTAGTATATATTATATATTATGCATATTTATAACATGTAATATATATTATATACAATATATAATATATATTATAGTATATGTTATATACCCTAAATAATATATATAACATATATAATATATACTGTGATGTATTACATGCATGATATACACTATAATATATTATATACAATTGTATATGTTATACAATATGCAATATAATATAATATATATGACATATAAATAATATGCAATGTATAATGTTATATATTACATATATCATGACATATATACCATATATATTATGATCTATATAATATTATATATAATAATGATATGTTTTATGTATCATACATTATATATATATTATATTATAATATATACATATGACATAATATTGGGTGTGCGAAGTCTTAGCCGCTGTTCTGCTAGGGAAGTCTAGGACTTATCTTCTTGAAGCTTCAGTCCCATACCCTGGAAGCCGGAAATAATAATGGTCAATTGTTCAGATAGTTAAGTGAGCTGACAAATGCAATGTCCTAGTTCACGTTAGTGCTGTTAATCCCTTTCATCTTTGGAGGCTCTCCCAACACCCTCTCAGTCTGCCGAGCACCCTTGTGTAATATCAGCAATAACTTTCTTTTCTGTTTTTACCTGAAGGCAGAGCAATTAATAAAAAAGCATTCAAAATCAATCTCCTGAAGTTTTTTTTTTAGCTGTCTTAGAATATTCAGTTTAGATTCAATTACTTGCAACAGTAATTAATAGCACATTAGTCCATGAAGCCAGCTTTCTAGATGTAATAAAGCCAAGCAGAACATGAGCTCATGGCTGCTCTTGGCCCTTAAGTGTCTGCTGAGGAGGAGAAAAGGAGGCTGCCAAGGAATGCTGGGGGGAATTATCTGGGTGTGGGTTTGCCAAAGCAGAATTAGCCAGGCTCTGATGCATGCGGTGGGCACTTTGCAGAGAGGGAGATGGCTGAGAGTGAGGCAGGACTCGGGGCGGGGCTGGGGCTATGGAGGAGTCTTGGAAGGACTGCAGCAAGTATGGGCTGTGGCTGTGACAGGGAGGGGAGGGGTGCTGGGCTGGGAATGATGTACTTGAGCTACAGCAGCTGGCTACACAGCCCAGATTCAGATGCTGAAGCTAGACGAGCCTCATCATCAGGTGGCTCTGGCCTCTCACCATACAGACAACAAAGCTGTGGCCCAGTCGTGTCCTGACCTGCCCAGGGACATGCATGTTCTGTGAAAGAAGGGCTCTTCCTAGGGGTCATCCAGGGCTGCTTTGGCAGCTCAGACAGTAAAGAGTCCTCCTCCAATGCTGCAGACCCAGGTTTGATCCCTGGGTTGGGAAGATCCCCTGGAGAAGGGAATAGCTACCCACTCCATTATGTTTGCCTAGAGAATTCCATGGACAGAGGAGCCTGATGGGCCACAGTCCATGAGGGTCGCATAGAGTTGGACACAACGGAGCAACCATCCGTACATCATGGGGGTCATTCAGAGAAGGAAAGTCCAGTGTCCTGGTCCAGCCAAAGTAGAAACAGACATCCAGAAACTGCTCATTTCATCTTGTGAACGTCCCAGGTGCCCCCAACCCACCTGCCAACATACACACTCACTCGCTATTGTTTTTCTTTTGGAATTTGGGGCTTGTGAGAGCTGAAGCCAACTGTTAGACTTTTTAAAAAACTTTCGCTGCTATTGCAAGAAACATTTACCTGAAGGCAGAGCAATTAATAAAAAGCATTCAAAATCAATCTCCTGAAGTTTTTTTTTTAGCTGTCTTAGAATATTCAGTTTAGATTCAATTACTTGCAACAGTAATTAATAGCACATTAGTCCATGAAGCCAGCTTTCTAGATGTAATAAAGCCAAGCAGAACATGAGCTCATGGCTGCTCTTGGCCCTTAAGTGTCTGCTGAGGAGGAGAAAAGGAGGCTGCCAAGGAATGCTGGGGGGAATTATCTGGGTGTGGGTTTGCCAAAGCAGAATTAGCCAGGCTCTGATGCATGCGGTGGGCACTTTGCAGAGAGGGAGATGGCTGAGAGTGAGGCAGGACTCGGGGCGGGGCTGGGGCTATGGAGGAGTCTTGGAAGGACTGCAGCAAGTATGGGCTGTGGCTGTGACAGGGAGGGGAGGGGTGCTGGGCTGGGAATGATGTACTTGAGCTACAGCAGCTGGCTACACAGCCCAGATTCAGATGCTGAAGCTAGACGAGCCTCATCATCAGGTGGCTCTGGCCTCTCACCATACAGACAACAAAGCTGTGGCCCAGTCGTGTCCTGACCTGCCCAGGGACATGCATGTTCTGTGAAAGAAGGGCTCTTCCTAGGGGTCATCCAGGGCTGCTTTGGCAGCTCAGACAGTAAAGAGTCCTCCTCCAATGCTGCAGACCCAGGTTTGATCCCTGGGTTGGGAAGATCCCCTGGAGAAGGGAATAGCTACCCACTCCATTATGTTTGCCTAGAGAATTCCATGGACAGAGGAGCCTGATGGGCCACAGTCCATGAGGGTCGCATAGAGTTGGACACAACGGAGCAACCATCCGTACATCATGGGGGTCATTCAGAGAAGGAAAGTCCAGTGTCCTGGTCCAGCCAAAGTAGAAACAGACATCCAGAAACTGCTCATTTCATCTTGTGAACGTCCCAGGTGCCCCCAACCCACCTGCCAACATACACACTCACTCGCTATTGTTTTTCTTTTGGAATTTGGGGCTTGTGAGAGCTGAAGCCAACTGTTAGACTTTTTAAAAAAAACTTTCGCTGCTATTGCAAGAAACATTTACAGTACTTATTATAATAAAATAGTAATGCTAATAATGAACCAGACACCAATTTGTGAAAATGACCCTTCTACAGAGAGGGTATGAATTAAATGCCTGTGATTAGCCCCCGGGGGAGGGAGGGTCCTTAAAAATCCACCTCCTGATGGCCCGTTAGGGAGTCACCCAGTAAGAGGGACCCTTGTTCTGTGTCCTATGTATTATTCAGAGCCGTAGCTGGCCAGCCAAAGTCTCATCTGCTCATCCCCCACCCCCTCTCTGGCTCAGCTCCCCAACATACACCCCTCCCCACCAGGCGAGAACCTGGCAATGGGAGAAGGCAGTTGCTTGGTTTTTCAGGGGAAAGAGGTGCCAATTACAGTCTTTATTAGGCTCACACGGCCGTCTCTCTGCTACAGACCACACACACACTCAGTTTTCTTGAGCTGGGACCGGAGGCCTGTGTGGTCCTGCCGATTCACTTATAATAAATCTGCAAGCTTAATAAAAGGCATCACTTCTATCTTTTGATCTCTCTTGAGTTACTCATTAGCTCTGGGTAGCATGCTTCTTGACTGACAGGCCCTTCTCAGGGAAAACCCAAGCTTGGTGGTTCTTCAAACAAAAGTGGCGTGGAGAGGTGGGGTGTGTGTGCGTGTGTGTCTGCGTGCGTGCATGCACACACGTGTGTGATTTGTGGGAAGGGAGAAGGAGAAGGAATAGCTTGGGTTTCCTAGGAGGCATCTGGGACAAGGGACAAAAGAGATGAACAGCACCCACAGACAGCACTGCCAGTGGAAGGTTCTAGAACCCTTGGGGTTGCACCCTGTAGGCGCCACCTGTTCCAGTCATCCCTCTTGCCTTCCTTCAGTCCCTCTGAGGATTCCATTTCTCCATGGATCCTCTCTATTGAGTCCCTTTCAGCATCAAGTCTTAACTTTGAATTTGGTTTCAATGCACTAAGGCCACTTTCTTGTCCCTAAATTTCTTGAAAGGATCCATGTTTCACTTTCTTTCCCACCTCCTGACACACCCCAGATCCATCGTGCCAGCCACCACTTGAGCTCTGAATGTGGATTATCCCTACTGTATCTTCACCACTGTGTGAAGCAGGGACATTTCAGATCTGCATTTAACAGCTGAGGAAAGTCAGGCTCAGTGAGTGTAAGTAAGTTGTCTGAGGTCACACAGCTCATAGGTGTGGATCTCATCTGGTGGCAGTCTGAACCCACAGGCCCTGCTCACCTCTACTTTGCCCCAAAAGCCCCACAATGGGCCTCTCTGGGTTGCTTAGCTGGGCCTGCATCCTGCACTCCCTCCAGCACCCAAGCTGGAAGCCCAGGTGAAGTTCCCAGGATTCCAGCCTCCCTGGGACTCACGTCATGCCCACTCCTTCTGTGGAACTTCACCCCGGGCCACAGCTGCTCTGGGAAACTGCAGCCACTCAGGGGACCAAGGGGGTAGATGCCAGACTCAATATCGACTCACTGTGTGTTGGCGTTTCAGCTGAGAAAACAATACTACCAGTCGGCCATGTCTGGTCCTCTTTACCTCCCAGACACAGGCTTCTCCCCAGCCACCCCCACACGAAAACACAAGCTCAGGGACAGAGCCTCCGGGAACAGAGAGGCGGCCTGGCTTGGTGGGGGAGGGTGCAGAGGCCTCAGGCGGGGCAGGGTCAGGCCCAACCCTGCCCCTCAGCACCTATGTGACCTTGATCAAGCTTCTCAGTTTCTCTGCCAGTGAAATAAGAATAAGCCTATTTCTTTCAAAAAATATTTTTTAATAATTAATTACTTAATGTTTGGCTGTGCAGGGTCTTCATTGCTGTAGACAGGCTTTCTCTAGCTGTGACAAGAGGGGGCTACTCTTTGCTGTGATGTGCCAGCTTCTCATTGGCTTCTCTTGTTAAGGAGCACAACAGGCTGTAGACGTGTGGGCTCCAGTAACTTTAGCACCCGAGCCTAGTTGCTATATGACATGTGGAATCTTCCTGGACCAGGGATCGAACCCATGTGGCCTGCACTGGCAGGTGGATTCTTAACCACTGAATAATGAGGGAAGTCCTCTTTTCTTCCTTAATATGTTTATTATTATCATTATTGTTATTTTTACATTGGACAGTTCAAGAAAGAAAGTAATTACAATAATTCAAAGGTATGAATGATTCAAATTCAAAATGCAATCCATGGATTCCATACGTATCCTTTGTAATTACATCTAGTCAATAGTAGAAATGTACTTGCTCAGTTGCTTCAGCTGTGTCCAGCTCTGTGTGAAGCAGGGACATTTCAGATCTGCATTTAACAGCTGAGGAAAGTCAGGCTCAGTGAGTGTAAGTAAGTTGTCTGAGGTCACACAGCTCATAGGTGTGGATCTCATCTGGTGGCAGTCTGAACCCACAGGCCCTGCTCACCTCTACTTTGCCCCAAAAGCCCCACAATGGGCCTCTCTGGGTTGCTTAGCTGGGCCTGCATCCTGCACTCCCTCCAGCACCCAAGCTGGAAGCCCAGGTGAAGTTCCCAGGATTCCAGCCTCCCTGGGACTCACGTCATGCCCACTCCTTCTGTGGAACTTCACCCCGGGCCACAGCTGCTCTGGGAAACTGCAGCCACTCAGGGGACCAAGGGGGTAGATGCCAGACTCAATATCGACTCACTGTGTGTTGGCGTTTCAGCTGAGAAAACAATACTACCAGTCGGCCATGTCTGGTCCTCTTTACCTCCCAGACACAGGCTTCTCCCCAGCCACCCCCACACGAAAACACAAGCTCAGGGACAGAGCCTCCGGGAACAGAGAGGCGGCCTGGCTTGGTGGGGGAGGGTGCAGAGGCCTCAGGCGGGGCAGGGTCAGGCCCAACCCTGCCCCTCAGCACCTATGTGACCTTGATCAAGCTTCTCAGTTTCTCTGCCAGTGAAATAAGAATAAGCCTATTTCTTTCAAAAAATATTTTTTAATAATTAATTACTTAATGTTTGGCTGTGCAGGGTCTTCATTGCTGTAGACAGGCTTTCTCTAGCTGTGACAAGAGGGGGCTACTCTTTGCTGTGATGTGCCAGCTTCTCATTGGCTTCTCTTGTTAAGGAGCACAACAGGCTGTAGACGTGTGGGCTCCAGTAACTTTAGCACCCGAGCCTAGTTGCTATATGACATGTGGAATCTTCCTGGACCAGGGATCGAACCCATGTGGCCTGCACTGGCAGGTGGATTCTTAACCACTGAATAATGAGGGAAGTCCTCTTTTCTTCCTTAATATGTTTATTATTATCATTATTGTTATTTTTACATTGGACAGTTCAAGAAAGAAAGTAATTACAATAATTCAAAGGTATGAATGATTCAAATTCAAAATGCAATCCATGGATTCCATACGTATCCTTTGTAATTACATCTAGTCAATAGTAGAAATGTACTTGCTCAGTTGCTTCAGCTGTGTCCAGCTCTTTGTGACGCTATGGACTGTAGCCCGCCAGGCTCCTCTGTGCATAAGGATTCTCCAGGCAAGAATACTGGAGTGGGTTGCCATTTCCTTCTGCAGTAGTAATGTATGTAGATGCTAAATCAGCTAACAAAGTAAGTACAATAACTCTAAAAACTGTAAATCTTGGGGATGGGAAGCATCCATAATCACTTAAGCCACTTTGCCATTTTTTTTTTTTAAACATAATTTACATTAGCTTCAATCACATACACATCCTTTCTAAGTGTAACCTCAGACCACTGATGCCAACAACTTCAAACTATGAGCTTAAAAGAAAATTCAGTTTAATACAGAGAAATTTAAGAAGAAAATGTCAAGACCCTTGATCAGAAACTTTTGACACTGGTTGCACTACTCTGGTAGACACGAAATTTCAAGTAAGATTGGGAAAGAAGGCTTTTTTTTTTTTTTCTCCAATGAAGACATGATCCAAGAAATAGGTGAACTATACTTTCTATAGAAACTAGTTAGAAATCTATACATTGCCAATAAGATACTCCTTGCTTTAGAAACTAACCACATTTTAAAAACCAGTGGTTTTATTATCAAAATAAAACATACAGAGTAATATTTGTGAATACAAGTATGATTAGGATTTTGTCCTCTCTACATAATAATTCTGAAGTGTGAAAAGTAGGTTCCAGTCCACTGGAAGTGGGGAAACTGCTGGTGTACATGGGACAGTGTACTGATGAATTTTCTCAAAGAATTCTTTGGGAGCAATTGGATGCAGCTTGATTATAGGAGAATGTAGTGTTCAGTTGGCTAGGCACACTACTCTATGGGATTCTACAAACAGGGATGCTTTCACCAAGCAGAGAGTCTCTTCCACACTTCGACTCACTGGGAGATCATATCATGGGATGTAAGTCTGATCCCTGGTCCAGGAAGATTCCAGTAGTTGCAGCCCCCAGACTCTAGAGCACAGGCTCAATAGTTGTGGTGAATGGGCTTGGTTGCCTTAAGGCATGTGGAATCATCCCAGATTAGGGATCGAACCTGTGTTGCCCACATTGGGAGACAGATTCTTTACCACTGAGCTACCATGGAAGACCTGTCCTAGTTTTGACTTTGCTTTGAAACAGTTGATTGAGCAAACTTGGGTAAAGTACGGAAGCATTGACTATTAGACTTGAAAAAGATTGAGGCCCAGGGGAAGAAGCTGAGGCCCACAAAGAGGAGAGACGGGCATGTAACCCCAGAGAACCTGGGTGACTTCATCTGTCAACAAGAGGTAATTAGCCCGTCCCACCTGCTTCACCAAGCTGTGGTTGACATGTCAATAAGCACCTCAGCCCCTCCCCCCACCCAGCTAATTTTGTGTAACCTAGACCACGATGCCAACAACTTCAAACTATGAGCTTAAAAGAAAATTCAGTTTAATACAGAGAAATTTAAGAAGAAAATGTCAAGACCCTTGATCAGAAACTTTTGACACTGGTTGCACTACTCTGGTAGACACGAAATTTCAAGTAAGATTGGGAAAGAAGGCTTTTTTTTTTTTTTCTCCAATGAAGACATGATCCAAGAAATAGGTGAACTATACTTTCTATAGAAACTAGTTAGAAATCTATACATTGCCAATAAGATACTCCTTGCTTTAGAAACTAACCACATTTTAAAAACCAGTGGTTTTATTATCAAAATAAAACATACAGAGTAATATTTGTGAATACAAGTATGATTAGGATTTTGTCCTCTCTACATAATAATTCTGAAGTGTGAAAAGTAGGTTCCAGTCCACTGGAAGTGGGAAGCTGCTGGTGTACATGGGACAGTGTACTGATGAATCTTCTCAAAGAATTCTTTGGGAGCAATTGGATGCAGCTTGATTATAGGAGAATGTAGTGTTCAGTTGGCTAGGCACACTACTCTATGGGATTCTACAAACAGGGATGCTTTCACCAAGCAGAGAGTCTCTTCCACACTTCGACTCACTGGGAGATCATATCATGGGATGTAAGTCTGATCCCTGGTCCAGGAAGATTCCAGTAGTTGCAGCCCCCAGACTCTAGAGCACAGGCTCAATAGTTGTGGTGAATGGGCTTGGTTGCCTTAAGGCATGTGGAATCATCCCAGATTAGGGATCGAACCTGTGTTGCCCACATTGGGAGACAGATTCTTTACCACTGAGCTACCATGGAAGACCTGTCCTAGTTTTGACTTTGCTTTGAAACAGTTGATTGAGCAAACTTGGGTAAAGTACGGAAGCATTGACTATTAGACTTGAAAAAGATTGAGGCCCAGGGGAAGAAGCTGAGGCCCACAAAGAGGAGAGACGGGCATGTAACCCCAGAGAACCTGGGTGACTTCATCTGTCAACAAGAGGTAATTAGCCCCGTCCCACCTGCTTCACCAAGCTGTGGTTGACATGTCAATAAGATCACCTGGGTAGACCAGTCACCTCCACAATCACAGCAACACACACACCCCACTGTCTGTCTACAGAGGAGCACCCTTGTCAGTTTCCCAGGATTATGGTTGATTCGGAGGAAGGAGCTAGGCCAATGATGAGATATTTGAAGCAGATGGAATCCATAAAAGTCTCTGGGCACTCATGTGACCGTCAACCCACTGGTTGGGTAAGGAAGGAGGAACTGGGTAACTATGAGTCAGTGTGTCCCTTGAGAGACTCTGCAGACAGCATCTATTGACAAGGAGGCTTTGGTCTCTTAGAGAAGAAAATGATGAATCAGGACACCCGGTTCTGCACCTGGTGCTATTGCCTGACTCACTCTGCAGTCTTGGGCAAGCCTCTTACCCTCTCTGAACCTTTCCGTACTTGTCTAATTGTATAATATGAAGCTGGAACCTGCACCCAGGTCTGTATGGCTCCAGAATCTCTTATCTTAACCACTGTTTTGTACTGACCAAAGACATGAAAGTGATTGGTCAGTCCAGGAAGTACAGAGTGTCAGTAGGGCATTAGGTATGTATGCATACATCTACGTTCTAAAGTCTTAGAGCTGATGGGATTAGGAGGTCAACTGGCTCAATCTGTCAGGTGATAGCCCTCGTAAATGGATGTTAGAATAGCTTCTGGACACTCCAGTAATATTTTTTTTATTCCTCCTGAGGATACTCATTCTGCCGGCATGAAGAACAGTCTTTCTTATGGAAGGAAGTGATGAATATAAAGTTTGTGCTCAGTCACTCAGTCATGTCCGACTCTTTGCAGCCCCATAGACTGTAGCCCACCAGACCCCTCTGTCCAGGGAATTCTCCAGGCAAGAATACTGGAGTGGGTTTCCATTTCTTCCAGGGATCTTCCCAACCTAGGAATTGAAGCATTCTTATGTCTCCTTCATTGGCAGGTGGCAACACTAGGACTGCCTGGGAAACCCAAAAAAATGCCCAGAACCTGGGTGACTTCATCTGTCAACAAGAGGTAATTAGCCCCGTCCCACCTGCTTCACCAAGCTGTGGTTGACATGTCAATAAGATCACCTGGGTAGACCAGTCACCTCCACAATCACAGCAACACACACACCCCACTGTCTGTCTACAGAGGAGCACCCTTGTCAGTTTCCCAGGATTATGGTTGATTCGGAGGAAGGAGCTAGGCCAATGATGAGATATTTGAAGCAGATGGAATCCATAAAAGTCTCTGGGCACTCATGTGACCGTCAACCCACTGGTTGGGTAAGGAAGGAGGAACTGGGTAACTATGAGTCAGTGTGTCCCTTGAGAGACTCTGCAGACAGCATCTATTGACAAGGAGGCTTTGGTCTCTTAGAGAAGAAAATGATGAATCAGGACACCCGGTTCTGCACCTGGTGCTATTGCCTGACTCACTCTGCAGTCTTGGGCAAGCCTCTTACCCTCTCTGAACCTTTCCGTACTTGTCTAATTGTATAATATGAAGCTGGAACCTGCACCCAGGTCTGTATGGCTCCAGAATCTCTTATCTTAACCACTGTTTTGTACTGACCAAAGACATGAAAGTGATTGGTCAGTCCAGGAAGTACAGAGTGTCAGTAGGGCATTAGGTATGTATGCATACATCTACGTTCTAAAGTCTTAGAGCTGATGGGATTAGGAGGTCAACTGGCTCAATCTGTCAGGTGATAGCCCTCGTAAATGGATGTTAGAATAGCTTCTGGACACTCCAGTAATATTTTTTTTATTCCTCCTGAGGATACTCATTCTGCCGGCATGAAGAACAGTCTTTCTTATGGAAGGAAGTGATGAATATAAAGTTTGTGCTCAGTCACTCAGTCATGTCCGACTCTTTGCAGCCCCATAGACTGTAGCCCACCAGACCCCTCTGTCCAGGGAATTCTCCAGGCAAGAATACTGGAGTGGGTTTCCATTTCCCCTTCCAGGGGATCTTCCCAACCTAGGAATTGAACGCATTCTTATGTCTCCTTCATTGGCAGGTGGATTCATTACCACTAGGACTGCCTGGGAAACCCAAATATAAAGGTTAAGAGTGTACAAAACCAAGCTGGGTCATGTTGGGTTCTGCCATGGTTTTTTGGCCCATGCGACTTTGGGCAAATCACGTTGCCTTTGCTAAGACTGATATGGAGACTTTGAAGAGTTACCATGAGGCGAACATCTCTTGGCATCCTAGAGAAACAGATGTTCAGGAAACATAGACTTTCCCTCCCTTGTGTTAATCTTAAACTGAACAGATTATACCTAATCTTTGTACCTCTGACAGCTCTTCAACTATCTGGAAAAAACTCTTAAATATTCCCCCAATCCTTAGCATCTTATCCTCCTCCCCATCGTCATCTTCATCATAGCCATCCATGTTATTACCATTTTTTAAAAAACAATTATTTATTTATTTTTGGCTATTCTGGGTTTTCACTGCTTCCACTGGCTCTTTGTTTAATTGCAGGGTGTGGGGGCTTCTTTCTAGTTGAGGTGAGCAGGCTCCTTGTTGCGGTGACTTCTCTTGTGGAACTCGGGCTCTAGGGCACACAGGCTTCAGTGGTTGCGGCACATGGGCTCCATATTTGCGGCTCCGAGGCTCTAGAGCCCAGGCTCCATCGTTGTGGCTCACTGGCTTAGTTGCTCCACAGCATGTGGGATCCTCCCGGATCAGGGATCAAACCTGTGTCTCCTGCATTGGCAGGTGAACTCTTCACCACGGAGCTACCAGGGAAGCCCTATCATTACCTTTTATTACCATCATCACCAACAGCCTCCCCACCATTATCTTTAGTCATAAACTTTTTTTTTTTTTTTTTAATTACACTGGCTTGCAAGATCTTAATTTCCCCAATCAGGGACTGAATCTGAGCCCTCAACAGTGAAAGATAGGTTTTAGCCACTGGACGACCTTATCATCTTTTATCATTGTCATCCTCATCATTGCATTGCACACATGAGTTGATACTAGAATTTATCGTGTATTCTTATAGGAATGGCCAGTGGATCCTTCAAAAATTCAGTGAACTCAATATCATTCTCATTTTACACATAATGAAACTCCGAGAACTCAGATGACTTCTCAGCTCTCATAGCTAGAAGCACCAAAGACAGGAACCTAACCTAGATCTCATGATGCCAAATCTTAGGACAGTTCCTTCAATGGCACTACTGTGTTCTTTTTTAGTTAATTAATTACTTATGTGGCTACATCTGGTCTTAGTTGCGGCACACAGGCTATTCATTGTGGTGCAGGCTTCTCTAGTTGCAGCACGGAGTCTCTCTAGATGTTCAGGAAACATAGACTTTCCCTCCCTTGTGCAAACTGAACAGATTATACCTAATCTTTGTACCTCTGACAGCTCTTCAACTATCTGGAAAAAACTCTTAAATATTCCCCCAATCCTTAGCATCTTATCCTCCTCCCCATCGTCATCTTCATCATAGCCATCCATGTTATTACCATTTTTTAAAAAACAATTATTTATTTATTTTTGGCTATTCTGGGTTTTCACTGCTTCCACTGGCTCTTTGTTTAATTGCAGGGTGTGGGGGCTTCTTTCTAGTTGAGGTGAGCAGGCTCCTTGTTGCGGTGACTTCTCTTGTGGAACTCGGGCTCTAGGGCACACAGGCTTCAGTGGTTGCGGCACATGGGCTCCATATTTGCGGCTCCGAGGCTCTAGAGCCCAGGCTCCATCGTTGTGGCTCACTGGCTTAGTTGCTCCACAGCATGTGGGATCCTCCCGGATCAGGGATCAAACCTGTGTCTCCTGCATTGGCAGGTGAACTCTTCACCACGGAGCTACCAGGGAAGCCCTATCATTACCTTTTATTACCATCATCACCAACAGCCTCCCCACCATTATCTTTAGTCATAAACTTTTTTTTTTTTTTTTTAATTACACTGGCTTGCAAGATCTTAATTTCCCCAATCAGGGACTGAATCTGAGCCCTCAACAGTGAAAGATAGGTTTTAGCCACTGGACGACCTTATCATCTTTTATCATTGTCATCCTCATCATTGCATTGCACACATGAGTTGATACTAGAATTTATCGTGTATTCTTATAGGAATGGCCAGTGGATCCTTCAAAAATTCAGTGAACTCAATATCATTCTCATTTTACACATAATGAAACTCCGAGAACTCAGATGACTTCTCAGCTCTCATAGCTAGAAGCACCAAAGACAGGAACCTAACCTAGATCTCATGATGCCAAATCTTAGGACAGTTCCTTCAATGGCACTACTGTGTTCTTTTTTAGTTAATTAATTACTTATGTGGCTACATCTGGTCTTAGTTGCGGCACACAGGCTTTTCATTGTGGTGCAGGCTTCTCTAGTTGCAGCACGGAGTCTCTCTAGTTTTGGCACACCAGCCCCAGAGCACAGGCTTAATTGTCCCGCAGCCTGCGGGATCTTAGTTCCCCCACTGGGGGTCAAGCCTGCGACCCTTGCATTGGAAGGTGGATTCTTAACCACCGGACCGCCAAGGAAGTTCTGGCTTTATTATTTTAGCAAACATATCACCCAGCCAGTTCAGGTTACACAGGGAAAAAGGTGGGAACCTCCAAGTGTTTTCCAATAAGACTGGGTATTCTCCATTATATTCTTATGCAACTGATTCTCAAACTTAAAGCGGAAATTTTGTGCTTGAGCTGTTACTGTGTGTGTCTGTGTGTGTGTGTGAGAGAGAGAGAGAGAGAGAGGTTGTCGACATCCCTGGAAATCTCTGGAGTTCTACATCTGCCAAGCAGACTTGGGACTCAGCCCACACCTGCAAGATTTGGATGTCTTTTGTCCCCTGAGAGTCTCACTCCGCCTGGCTAATCCAGGCAGAGCTTCCTGCTGCCTCCTTTCAGGACGCAGTTCAGACCAGAATATTAATGGAGATTACAGCGGGGAGAAGAAGAGATTTGGGTGAGGGAGGGAGCTGCCTGGCAGGGAAGCTTGGCATCCAGCTTGGGCCTTTGCATACAGGATCTAGAACCACTTATTTGGAAGCAGTTTGTGACGCAGGGTGCCCTTCCTGAGGTCCCTAGGTTAGTCACTCAGTAGTGTCTGACTTTTTGTGAACCCAAAGACTGTAGCCCAGACTACTCTGTCCAAGGGATTCTCTGGGCAAGAATACTGGAGTGGGTTACCACACCCTTCTCTAGGGATCATTTTGCATCCTTTGCACACAAGTTGATACTAGAATTTATCGTGTATTCTTATAGTGAACTTAAAATATCCTTCTCATTTTACGCATAATGAAACTCCGAGAACTCAGATGACTTCTCAGCTCTCATAGCTAGAAGCACCAAAGACAGGAACCTAACCTAGATCTCATGATGCCAAATCTTAGGACAGTTCCTTCAATGGCACTACTGTGTTCTTTTTTAGTTAATTAATTACTTATGTGGCTACATCTGGTCTTAGTTGCGGCACACAGGCTTTTCATTGTGGTGCAGGCTTCTCTAGTTGCAGCACGGAGTCTCTCTAGTTTTGGCACACCAGCCCCAGAGCACAGGCTTAATTGTCCCGCAGCCTGCGGGATCTTAGTTCCCCCACTGGGGGTCAAGCCTGCGACCCTTGCATTGGAAGGTGGATTCTTAACCACCGGACCGCCAAGGAAGTTCTGGCTTTATTATTTTTAGCAAACATATCACCCAGCCAGTTCAGGTTACACAGGGAAAAAGGTGGGAACCTCCAAGTGTTTTCCAATAAGACTGGGTATTCTCCATTATATTCTTATGCAACTGATTCTCAAACTTAAAGCGGAAATTTTGTGCTTGAGCTGTTACTGTGTGTGTCTGTGTGTGTGTGTGAGAGAGAGAGAGAGAGAGAGAGGTTGTCGACATCCCTGGAAATCTCTGGAGTTCTACATCTGCCAAGCAGACTTGGGACTCAGCCCACACCTGCAAGATTTGGATGTCTTTTGTCCCCTGAGAGTCTCACTCCGCCTGGCTAATCCAGGCAGAGCTTCCTGCTGCCTCCTTTCAGGACGCAGTTCAGACCAGAATATTAATGGAGATTACAGCGGGGAGAAGAAGAGATTTGGGTGAGGGAGGGAGCTGCCTGGCAGGGAAGCTTGGCATCCAGCTTGGGCCTTTGCATACAGGATCTAGAACCACTTATTTGGAAGCAGTTTGTGATGCAGGGTGCCCTTCCCTGAGGTCCCTAGGTTAGTCACTCAGTAGTGTCTGACTTTTTGTGAACCCAAAGACTGTAGCCCAGACTACTCTGTCCAAGGGATTCTCTGGGCAAGAATACTGGAGTGGGTTACCACACCCTTCTCTAGGGGATACTCAGTCGTGTCTGGCTCTTCACGATCCATGGACAAGCCATGGAATTCTCCAGGCAAGAATACTAGAGTGGGTAGCCTTTCCCTTTTCCAGGAGATCTTCCCAACCCGGGGATCGAATCCAGGTCTCCCACATTGCAGGAGGCTTCTTTACCATCTGAGCCACCAGGGAAGCCCAGATAGGGGAGAGTGTCCCTGAGAAAGAGAACCAAGCGTGTCTTCCTTGACCTGAGAAAAACCATTTTTGGCCTAAGGCATTTCCTGATCTAAGTTTGGTCTTAATGCTTGTCCTTGAACAGGTCACTGTGATTAACAATTTTAAGGGAAGAAAAGAATGCAGGAGCAAAGGAAAAGCAGTCAGGAAACAATTGTTGAGTGATAAAACAGTCTTAATTCCTCCTGAAGGGATATACATTACAATCTGATACTTATCTTCAAGTTCTTCAGGGAACTCCACCCAGGCAGAGGATTGAAAGATGATATTGACCTTTTCTGATCCTCCTGACTTCAATCAACAATGGCTTGAGGGCTTCCCCTGGTGGTCCAGTGGGTAAGGACACCGCCTTGCAGTGCAAGGGGCGCCGGTTCGATCCCTGGCCTGGGAAGATCCCACGTGCTGCGGAGCAGCTGGACTGATATGTCCAATCACTGAGCCGGAGCTCTGGAGCGCATGTGCCCAGAGCCGGCACTCTGCAACGACAGACGCCGCCGTGATGGGAGGCCCATAGGAGCCAAAGGACGAAGACGAATGAAAATAGAGAAATGAAGAGACCAATAGAAGCGGCCCACCCACTCCCCTCTCTCCCCAACCCAACCCCCGCTCAAAGTAAATAAATAAATAAATAAAATCTTAAAAAAAAAACAAAAAAAACCCAATGGCTTGAACTCTATCAACTTTTGCCCCAATTATTAGCTGAAATCTCCTCTGCTCAAGCTCCTTCATGAATATGCATGTTCCCTTAGCTTAAAACTTCCCTGATTTTGGTGTTCTGGGAGACACCGTTTTGGGAAAGTTCCCCGTGGTTCTCCTTACTTGCAGCCAGTAATGAGTCCTTCCTTCTCCCAATCTTTGGCTTGGTTGTGTCTTGTCCTGACATCCACCAAAAGACAAACCCGATTTTCAGGTGATAGCATTGTTTAGGGGCTTCCCAGATAGTGCTAGCGGTAAGGAACCTACCTGCCAATGCAGGAGACACAGGAGATGTGGGCTTAATCCCTGGGTCAGGAAGATCCCCTGGAGAAGGAAATGGCAGCCCACTCCAGTATTCTTGCCTGGAGAATTACACGGACAGAGAAGCTTGGTGGGCTAGAGTGCATGGGGTTGCATGAAGTTGCAATGGCTGAGCAACTAGCAGCTTTGTATAAAAAAATGGATCTAGAAAATTGATTTTTGACTTCTCTTACATCAAGGAGGAAAAGAGGGTGACAGAGGATGAAATGGTTGGATGGCATCACTGACTTCATCCAACATGTCCATGACAATTGACATGAACCTAAGCAAACACCAGGAAATAGTGAAGGACAGGGAAGCCTGGGGTGCTGCAGTCCATGGGGTGACAAAGAGTAAGACCTGAGTTAGCAACAACTGTCAAGCCATGCCTGGAAGTTTCCTGGTGGCCTAGTGGTTAAGAGTCTGCCTGCCAGTGTAGGCGACATGCGTTCAGCCCCTGATCTGGGAAGATCCGCCATGCCATGAGGCAGCTAAGGCCATGCACCACAACTACTGAACTTGCCCATCCAGAGCTTGTGCTTCAAGAAGAGAAGTCTCCTTGATGAGAAGCCTATGCACCACAATTAGAGAAGGCCCACATGCAGCAACCGAAGACTCAGCACAGCCAAAAATAAATCAATAAATAAAATTTTTTAAAAAGAAATCCATGCCTAGTTCTCTTTCTCCGGGGAAAGTGTAAATGAAAATATGACCTCATCCACAAGCAATGGAATTCTCCAGGCAAGAATACTGGAGTGAGTAGCCTTTCACTTCTCCAGGGGATCTTCCCAACCCAGGGATCAAACTCAAGCCTCCCACACTGCAGGTGGATTTTTTACCTTCTGACCTACCCCCTACCCGATCTGCTTACAACACAGTTACATGGTTTCCCTCCTTATTTTCACTTTTATTTTACTGAAAAATGTTAATCAGGGTTATGGTTTTTCTCTTTTTACTATAGTGAAAGATGACTTACTTAGCAATCAGGAATTTATTTTTGTCAAATTGAGTCATACTAACTATATCTTCTAACAGTATCATCTTTGTTTTGTGGTTTTATTTTTACCAAATCTCATTTCCCCAGTAAGAGTCTAAACGTGTTCAATTTTGCCAGGCAAATGTAATTCTCCTGTCAATTTTTAATCCATAACAAATTTTATCATATATAGGTTTATCTGTTGACAGTTTAATCATATAGTGAACATTCTTACACACACTAATTTCTCTTGGATTAAATTTTTGCTGTTCTGATATTTACCTACAAAATGTGTGTGACATTATGATATAATAAACAATATATATTTTAGTCTCCATACTCTTGTCATTTCCTAAGTTATTAGAGAGATTAAGAGCATCTTTTGTTTTAATACTTGGGTTTTGTCCTTAGTTCCTGAAATAGCTTCAGAGAGCTAAAGATAAACAGATGTATTTTATTTTTCATAACAATTCCCCTTCAACCACACCTGAGTTTATGTTAATCAGGTAATTTTTAGTAAGCCCCTAGATAACCGCAGGATGGTGGCTGGTTGCCAGAGAAGTTAATCAAGTGATTACAGGGTTGCAATTTCAGGCTCTCCCCATCTCTGAGACAGAAAAGAGACCAGTTGTTGAATTAATCACCAGTGGCCAGTGATTTAAGCAACTGCGCCTACATAATAAAGCCTCTATAAGGAATTCCTTGGTGGTCCAGCAGTTAAGAATCCACCTGCCAATGCAGGGGACACGGGTTTGATCTCTGGTCTCGGATGATTCCACATGCCACAGGGCAACGAAGCCCATGTGCCACAACTACTGAACTCACCCGCTAGAGCCTATCCTCTGCAACAAGGAAAGTCACCACAATGAGAAACCTGAGCACTGCACCTAGAGAGTAGCCTCTGCTCGCCACAACTAGAGAGAGCCCTTGTGCAGCAAGGAAGACCCAGCACAGCCAAAAATAAATACATTAATATATATTTTTAAAATCCTCTGTAAAAACTCAAAGGATAGGTTTGGTGAGCTTCTAGTTTGGTTAACAAGAAACATGAATGTGCCAGGAGACTGATGCATCTTGACTCCATGGAGACAGGTGCCTTGTGCTCAGAATTCTTCTGGACCTAGCCTTGCAAATGGTGGGAGACATGGGGACCCACCACTTGTGACTGGTGTTTGAAGTTGAAGCAGGGCAGGCTTGAGGGACTGAGCCCTTAACCTGAGGGGTCTGCACTAATTCTGGTTTGTAACAAAATTAAATTGAACTGTAGGACACCCAGGTGTAGGTGTTGCAGGTTCTAATTCTGTAGGGGTTACAGAACTACTTGGTGGAAAAATCTACTCATTTGGTGGCCAGAAGTGAAGTACTCTGTGAAGAGTGTTGCAACAGAGGAAAACAGAGTTGGTTTGTTTTTTGTTTTTTTTTTTACTGTCACATTTCAGTTTTTAAAGTTCACTGTTTGGGGGCTTGCCAGGCAGTGTTTGTAGTAAAGAATCCATCTGCCATTGCAGAAGACACAGGTGACCCAGGTTTGATCCCTGAGTTGGGAAGATACCCTGGAGGAGGGCATGGCAGCCCACTACAATATTCTTGCCTGGAGAATCCCATAGACAGAGGAGCCTGGCGGGCTACAGTCCATGGGGTCACAAAGAGCTGGACACGACTGAGCACTCACGTGTTCCATTTTAGTCCATATCAGATTAATTTCTTAGTTATTGTGTCTACAGATAAATTCTATCAGTAATCAACACTGTAAGTGAAGTGTACAAAGCTTGATTCTTTGCATGTGTCTTAATCGAAGCAAAGTACATCAGAACCAAAAGGTAGAGGGTGTACATGTATAGTCAACTCACAGCATTATCTTGAGGAAAAAAAATCCTGCTTGTCTGGTTTCCTTGACTATAAAACACACTTGTTCTGAGGATTAAGTTAAACAACGCATCAAATGCTTAGCACAACATCTGGAGCACCAAGCACTCAGTAACAATTAATCATTATTATATTGACTCAGAGTGTTTGTGAGTTAAATTGCACTTGGAATCCTGTGAGATGGATGTTCTTACAACCATCCCCATTTTACTCGTGAGGGAGCATAGCGGATTGGTGGCTGGGTCATGTGAATCTGGAGATGGGCCCACGTCTTCTGATATTGGGTGCCAACTTCTTTCTCCAGCCCTACGCAGCTCTGCAGGAAGGAATGGTTCTGTTCAGAATTCTTCTCTGGACTTTTAGCCTTCCCAAATGGTGGGAGACATGGGGACCCACCACTTGTGACTGGTGTTTGAAGTTGAAGCAGGGCAGGCTTGAGGGACTGAGCCCTTAACCTGAGGGGTCTGCACTAATTCTGGTTTGTAACAAAATTAAATTGAACTGTAGGACACCCAGGTGTAGGTGTTGCAGGTTCTAATTCTGTAGGGGTTACAGAACTACTTGGTGGAAAAATCTACTCATTTGGTGGCCAGAAGTGAAGTACTCTGTGAAGAGTGTTGCAACAGAGGAAAACAGAGTTGGTTTGTTTTTTGTTTTTTTTTTTACTGTCACATTTCAGTTTTTAAAGTTCACTGTTTGGGGGCTTGCCAGGCAGTGTTTGTAGTAAAGAATCCATCTGCCATTGCAGAAGACACAGGTGACCCAGGTTTGATCCCTGAGTTGGGAAGATACCCTGGAGGAGGGCATGGCAGCCCACTACAATATTCTTGCCTGGAGAATCCCATAGACAGAGGAGCCTGGCGGGCTACAGTCCATGGGGTCACAAAGAGCTGGACACGACTGAGCACTCACGTGTTCCATTTTAGTCCATATCAGATTAATTTCTTAGTTATTGTGTCTACAGATAAATTCTATCAGTAATCAACACTGTAAGTGAAGTGTACAAAGCTTGATTCTTTGCATGTGTCTTAATCGAAGCAAAGTACATCAGAACCAAAAGGTAGAGGGTGTACATGTATAGTCAACTCACAGCATTATCTTGAGGAAAAAAAATCCTGCTTGTCTGGTTTCCTTGACTATAAAACACACTTGTTCTGAGGATTAAGTTAAACAACGCATCAAATGCTTAGCACAACATCTGGAGCACCAAGCACTCAGTAACAATTAATCATTATTATATTGACTCAGAGTGTTTGTGAGTTAAATTGCACTTGGAATCCTGTGAGATGGATGTTCTTACAACCATCCCCATTTTACTCGTGAGGGAGCATAGCGGATTGGTGGCTGGGTCATGTGAATCTGGAGATGGGCCCACGTCTTCTGATATTGGGTGCCAACTTCTTTCTCCAGCCCTACGCAGCTCTGCAGGGGAAGGAATGGTTCTGTCCCAAGAGGAGACAGGCAACTTTGGGCTGTGCCAAGTGGACGATGCAGTTGTGGTCTACATGTCAGATCATGGTGGAACTCCAACTGACCACTGCCAAGGGTGGGTCAAGGTAGAGCCCATCCATTGGGAAATACAGGACAAACAGGGACAAAATGCCAAGCAAACCAGAAGGCC